>JAOYMO020050049.1:0-11677 GCA_025802455.2 Iodosphaeria phyllophila
ACCGAACCGCCCGTACCGAAGAAACTGGGCTGGCCAAACTCGCTCACCGTGCCGGCCACCGTCCCGTGGGCGAAGGCGAAGACGCCCGAACCAAAGTCGATCAGAATGCCCGTGTTGTCGTCCGCATCGACGGGATAGCTCGTCCCGCGCCACTCGCGCTCGGGGATTCGAACCCCCGACATCGCGGCGACCCGCTTGGCCGGGCCGAGGATGCCCGTGAGGGTGTGGAGGTCGAGGGTCCGGCTTCGCTTTCTCCAGAGAGCAAGGGGCATGCGCTCGGACCCCGACACCCGAGTCACTGAGGAAGACTCCCATGACGAATTGCGCACCGTTACCTTCGGTAGTGAAGCACAACGACGACATACGTAGCAATGGGGATCACAGGGCAGTAAGAACGAGGCGAAAAAGGAGACGAGAATCTCCACAAATAGAGATAGCCGTGAACAACGCACCCAAAAGCAAAAAGAAAGAAAGAAAAAAGAAAAAAATCAAACATTGCATGTGCCGCGAGTCGAACGCGGGTCCCTTGCTGCCTTTTGGCTGGAAACCGAATGGAAGGCAAGGATGATAACCGTTACACTACACATGCTTTCACATGCAGGCTTGCTCTGAGATGTTGAGAGAAATGGGCGTCATCTGACACTATACTCTGTATCGGAACCGCTTTCATGTTCATTCAAACACCTGCGAATAACTTCGAGAGCGAGGTGGAAGGGATGGCGTTAGCCAGGCGGATTGGATGTCTATGATAGAAGGCGAAACCGCCCCGTACATGGAGCCGATACGAATACATGGAGCAAAATATTCCGGAAGGATCGAACAAACTGCATTATCTCAATTTCTCGGACTACGGGCGAGTATTCAGCTGGCCAGACTGGCGAACGGGGCGGTCCGTGCGGGAGTTGAACAGACAGAGTTACGTGGTTATTGGTATTCTACGAACGCGAAATCTGATGGCTCTGTTTTGGATCTATTTGGCTGTTTGTTGTTTTGGCTCCTAGCGAGCTGACTTATGAAGGATAGAGCAGGTTCATTCGAAGTTGAACCGACGAAACTCGCGAGAAACATACAGTACCATGCCTTTCTGTGCAGGTGGTTTTGCCTCATTGTCAATACACCCAGCGGCCACCATTCATTCATGCATGCTTTATTTCACACAAAAACAACAACGATAGAATTCTACCCACGATGGGACTTCATTCACCAGCTCATATTTACGAGTACGACACAAAGACGTTCCATGGTTCCCAACATGTCAACCCCTAGACGCACCAGCTGTCATTTTGTTCTTTCTCCCATCTACTCTTATGCTGATCACGCATGGAGCTGGATCCCCATGCTGTCCCCCTATCATTTTGTAAATGTGCGACGACTTCGAATGGCAGTGCGCGAACCCAAGCCTCCGTAAAGTGCGCCGGACGCGGGTAAGGCAGCGCTCATAGCCAGCCTATCTCGGTAATGATCAATGCGTGTCCGCTTTTGCGCGCGAAGGGCGCTGACGTCGAGCTGTCTTTCGTCATCCCCTTTTCTGCTCGGTTTTCTGTCGCTTGCACTGGCCTCATCCCCTTGAGTGAAGCGGCCCTACCAAGAAGATAGACCCAGGTATCAGTTCACCGGCTGCGGTTGAAGATCTCCCATAGCAGTTTCCGGCTCTGATTTCCCAGGGCCCCGCGTTGCAAAACAAAAATATGGCCGGGAGTGGTAAAGTTCTGAAGTGAAGTGTTTCCCTTTTCGTTGGATATGGCAGGCCGAATGATCATCCATATCGATATTCCGTCACGCTCATCGTTCCACTGGGCCTTGAGTCAACGTCCAGTAGCAAGTAGCCATCCGGGCGGCCCGTTCCACCTTTTGAGATACTGAGGAAGGGAGAGTTTTCGTATAATACAGCGTCGCATGACCCGCATCAGCCCATGGAGAAGTATGCGTCCTCGTCGTCCTCATCGAAAGCGGCAGAAATGCCCAGCTCTTCCTCTCGCGCACGCTCTGCCTCGATACGCATGAGACTGTGCCGCACGGCTTGATCAAGCGACGCATACACTTCGATCTGGAACCCCGCCGCGTCTGTCATGAAATAAGGCTGGGCCTCGTCTTCAGGCACGGTCAGATGGCTGATATCGCTCGTGGGTACAGAGAATACAGATGCGCTGTCTGTGCTTTCGTCGTCCCATGAATCATCCGGCACCGTAAGTGAGCAGGAAGACTTGAAAGTATAGTGAGACAGTGCCATGCCGGCCATATGGGTCGCAGTCTCGATCAGCATCATGTTTTCGTAGGTCAAGGAGAGCTTGGGGAGGAGAGGATACTCGATCGCCCATGTCTCGACGGGTGCCGGTGAGAGCGGGAGAAGAGGCAGAAACGGCATGATGAATCTGTCCAAACGTGGCGATTTGCTTGCGCGTTTTGTTTGGACGATAGGGGGCGAACAAAGTTTATTTTTATGCCGGATGAACGAGCGGGGTTGCCAGATTTAGTGCGGTTAGTATAGCTATGAAGAGGGGTATCATACGTAGTTCAGCTTTTACAAGAGACAAACACAGATTCACGAGGCGAACAGAACCACGACTCCAGCAAGATTTTTATAGAGATGCAATGTCAGAACAGCACTGTTGTTCTTGGCGTTGAGGCGAAGAATAGGGTTGGTCTGACTCTTTGTCACAGGAATGGCAAGTTTAGGAGATGTGAATCAAGATCCAGCATATGTACGGATATTCTGATTTGACAAGTCGCGTCGCAAACCCCGAAGGCGCGACCGAACGGAGACATCATGTCCATTGCCAAGCAGCCCGGTCGGTGGTGGGACTTGCTCGGCATTGTTTCGGGAAGTGCTACCCTGCAGCAACGAGCTCAGTAATCTATTGTGGGCAGCACTGGCACGGAGGTATTCGCAAACAAGACGAGTCTCAACCCCCCCACTCCCTCGGTCGCTCCTTTGCTTCACCTGTATCCTTCGAAAAGGCTTGGCGCTTCAGACTGCCAAATGGCGCATTATTGGTGCGCTTGCCAACAGCTCGCAGATCAATCCTGTGCGACGGCTCTTTCAAGCATTCCGTGCTACCTCCCTATCATACATATCAGGATTGCAACCCTTCAAGCGGCGGCGGCGGGGATGCAAACGGTGAACCGGCGGCAGGTGAGGAGAAATGCCGGCAGGGGATCGATGCACGAAAGTTTCGTATGCAGTGACGCGGTGGCGGGTGGGTTGTTGAGAAGGCGAGCCGAGGCTTTCCGGCGATAACCGTGCAGCAGACGAAATTGAACCCGAGCAGCGCTTCTTCGAATCATACTTTGCATTGCTACAGTACGTACGACTCATTCAAATGCAGTGCTGCGATTGCGAGACTGGTGATTACGTAGCAAGCTGCGAGAGCTTTGAGCTTGGGATGTCAAGCCAGACATTTCGGAGTTGGATACAAATACGGACGGCAACAATGTCGCGTGGAAGCAGTGTAAGCCAAGTCCTGTCACAGATCCCAACGCTGACCCGTGTGCCAAAACATAACACGTGACTTCACCGATTCCCACCAGAAGCAGGGTTTGTCCCAGTCCAATTTCAACTCTGGAGCCCATCGACAACTACCGAATATGACAGCGTTGTGCCGTATCTATTCACACGAAAGTTGATTACACGGTACCGCATACAGGACGTTTTTGACATCCCTATTTTGAGCATGAAAGAGCATGGAATTGTTCTACCGACATGTCCGAGTAAACGACCCTATTCGATAGTTGCTGACTGCTAACGTCACAGGTGCAATACAAGTATGGGTCAACGATCGTGGCAGCGTGGACTGCTGCCGGCGCTTGCCGTATCATATCAGTACATACTGGTAGTGATATGCTGCGATTGATGCGTACCCTGCAAACCGCCGAGGATGCGGTTTGGAAGCCAGCAGACAATGGTGGAATTGTTGGCGACGAGTCGCGTCCAGCTGGGCAGAGTCAAGCCGTCTGCACAGTAACCCAAGGAACCGCGCGATGCTCCCGTAGCTACCTGATACTGGTACCGGTATCGTGCTTGTAGGGGCCATTTCTCCACACCAAGAACAATAGCATCCGCTCCTCTTTGCTCACCACAGTCTACTCTCACGATCTTGCGGCTGCTGCGCCGCGAAACCTATCCAGATGGACGCCGTTCATACTCCTGCATCGGCACAGCATGAATCTACTTCAAAGCTCTACAAGTCCATGCCGGTGGGCGAGTTGCGTTACGTTTTGGAAAATGTCAATACCGCCATTGATGCTCTCTCAGGGCGGCAGATAATTGCGTCCCGCCCCGAGTTTTCCTCGTACCAACATCCCCAGCCAACCGACCGAAATCTTGACAAATCTTCCGTCTGTGCAAATACGACAGCAATCCTCACACAACATACAATACCGATACGGGCAATGTCGTCGTTTGCCAAGACTTACTTACGACTGACCTGCTGGGGATTTCGTGATACGTGCTTATATTTCTCGTCGACAGAGTGAAAGTTGACTTGAGTCTGGGTTCCGTGAATCGTCTCGAGGACATATCAAATCATCACCTCATTCGCACGGGGATTACATCTGTCAAAGTTAGCTTGGATTACTACGGTTCAAATCTGGCCCAAGACGAGCGCCTTTTTGCGCGATATTGCGTTGGAAGAATGGTGTCTAAGGTGAAACAGTGGAGATCTGACTCTGGGGATGAAGCGAGCAGTGATGAACCTGATGATTCGAGTCTTCGAAGGGACATGAACAAAGCGGAACAAGTCGCCGTCAAGGTTGGCTTCGACGCGAGTATTCCTCTACAACTTTCAGGAAGCTCAGAGGGACGATTTATTTCAAAAGATCGCTCAAGCCATGGCTGGGATGCCCCATATGCATCGCCTCACCATCAGAGATACGAATAAACTTCGGCATGACGAAGCATGATCCATCGACTCCTTGGACATTGGGAGATTCTCCAGGATCTACGAGAAGATAGTGACCACCTTGGAGAAATGGTAGGACGGCGACCGATATGGCGCGGGGCCACCTCCGACTTATGTGTTGATCGGTCTCCTCCTCGCTGCTCACCGATTGGGAGTAGGGTTGTCAGAGTTGAAAATCGATATCTCTCCACCAGGTTCGCATTTCAACCACTCCCTGGGCAGCGACAGGTGTGAAGAAGAGCTCAAGGCTGCCACTCGTCGACTGCAAACCCTTTCATTCGTTGCTGAAGGTGAAGTTTTTCAGGTGTTGAAAGACCCGAGGGAGTATCAAGTGGTAGTTGACTATTTGGGTTGTCTCCTCACGTCCGAGTCGATCCAAGAGCTCACACTCCAGTTCTATCATCTGGGTTATGAGCGCCTTTTTGCTTTCGCCCTTCCAGTACCTCTGATCAGCCTGGGACAGCTGATGGTGACACAATAATGGCCCGGACTCGAGAAGCTCCATTTCCAAGGCCCCTTTGTGCTTGCCGAGCTGACAAAAAATATGGAATGTTCCAGACGGGAGAAGCCTCACGTAAACCTGAACGGTTATCTGATGTGTGAGAGATGGGTGGACGTGTTAGATCTTCTGCGCGGACTCGTCTCGGAGTTCTTGTTCGTTGATTGTAATAAACACGATTTCCTAAAACATGGTCGACTACACCCAATGTCATACTTTGGTGAAGGTCTTAAGATAGCCGTGCAACCCAGTACGTACGCGGGACTTACAAGAACAATCCCTCGCGCGAGCTACAATAGAACATCCAGATAAATAATACGCAAATGGAGAGGATCAGCAGTCTGAGGCGGACGATTATGATATGTAGCCCAGGGAAACTACATTGCTGAGACCGCGCATCATTTTTCTTTGAACTAAAATATGTTCAGCACGAATCAATTCCTTATCGACCCGATTAGTGTTCACAACACACCAACGTTAACAGCTAGCCATCTAGCAATCCTTAAGGAACTTTCTATATTGCACTTCCTCAGCCACACCGTCCACCGGCGTCCATTCGGTGATGACCCTTGAAGGGCACATGGTGAGCACTAAGAATAAATGACTCCCCAAGATACTATTCTAGCGATAGACAATGATTGCACGCTACCTCCTGCAGGCAAACCTATCCTTCTACCTTTCCACCTTAGACTTATACTTTTCTTCCCCCAACAGTGCTTGTCGCAGATAAGCTTGAGCCTACACCACACTATCATGTTTCTCCTCATGATACATAATCGTAGATGTGACGAAGCCCAGCCAGTAAGTCTGGCGCATCTTTCCATCTCCATTTTGGCAATAACTCGCCGTCAGCGCCCTTGTCGAGGCCTTTAGGGTTCTGAAGATAGGCATCAAGGTACGGTTCGACATGACCACGAGTTTCGCCTTTCAGCTTGCTGAAAACCAGCAGAACTTGTTCCAAAGGAGTTTTGTAGAATTGCTTGTCCATCAACAGCTTGATTCTCATCTGGGCGTCGAAGTATCTGAAGTGAGCACGGCGTTTAGACTTGCTAAAGTCTTCGCCGTCGAAGAAAGGCACGGAAATCTTCTCCCCGCTACTGTATTGCCGAATCGCGGTTTTAAGACCTTCAATGCGTCCATTGGCCTCGACGAACTCTCCTTTCAGAGCGTCCAATTCCTCTGACTCGACGTGGAGGATGTTCCGGATATCGCGCATGTCGTGGTCCACAACATGGAATATCTGTCTTAAAGCTGTTCCGAGCTCCGAGTCTTCGTCAGTCAAGCTTCTCTGCAACATCTTCACCTGTTCTCCGCTTAATTCTGCGCTCAATCTCGATTCTTCTAGCTTGCTGCAGAGGATGGGATAATCCTCCATCACCTTCTCCAAGGTCACCTCGACATCGCTGATTTTGGCCATCTCTGACTCGTTCCTCACCTTGGGCCCTAAAAGGAAAGTATTGACTAAATTAATGTCATCGAAACCCCTGGGGATATCTGCAGGGCTCTTTCGAGAAAATAGCTCCTGAATGTGAGTCACGCGCAGCCAACGAGAAGATAGACAGCGAGCTTCCCAGTTTGCATCAAGCAAAACATGATGAAGTTGTGCTTGTGTGACCGAAAAAATCTGCAGTCAAGTGAGACCGGAGAGGGTGGTTACACAGGGCAATGCTGCTGTGGCACGCTGCTGTTCGTCATGACGGGTGGCCGCCGCTAACCGTGTCGCCCGCGCAGTGGATGAAGCCAAGATCCGGGCGACACCAGAACGTTTTGAAGAGTACCAGCAGATCATTTCCCAGCGAAAGAAGGTAGTCTAGTGTTCGGTGAACTTCCTTCCATGGTAATCCATGCAGGTTTGGTGTGACCACGGATACCATGCGAGATCTACGTGGCCGAAGTAAAGCGGTTCTGAACGACAAAAAAAAGTACCCCAGTGCTACAAAAGACAGAGGTATCATGGTAACACAAGTGAGTATAGTATACGCTATATTGCAGCACGAAGAGGAAAGAAGATGCTCCAGGGTGTGGTGTCGTGGTTGGTCTTCTATACCACAACAGGGCAGTGTAATCTCATGTTTCTTCTTTCGGGAGCATGCATCCCAATTGTAAAATCTCATGTAGCCAATACGAAGGGGAAGCGAGTAATCGGGCAAACATTGTAGTACACCGGTGTGCTCAACACGTGGCCCTTCTAGCCACTTCTATAGGACTGTTCTAAAGAATGATGGTATTGGGAAGAGGAGGCGGATGAACTTCTAAAATTTTCTGCGTATGTGAGGCCAATTTTTTTTGGTGCTCGCCAGCCCTGAAATCGTTGATCGTTCGGGTACTCTGCCCTGGCTTTCATGCCAGTGGTCATTACGGGTGGCTCAATTTGCTCAGGCTGTTATGAGCGAACAAACACAGATAAGGCTGGGATCAGCCCTGAAGTTTGCGAACAGGTTAATCTCTAGAGCAAGGTACACCTACTGAGATGAGTCCGGTTTCATCCTAATATCAATACCTACAAGGGATATGTGACACAACAACGAGAAATAAACGCCCGCCGCCTATATGAGCTCATCCTTGTTTCAACGTTTGTCTGCATAATGAGAGGGTCATCTAGCCATAAGCGCCATTGCAATTTCCTTGTATTTTGGCCTACCAGTACGCAAAGGCCTAGGAGCATTCACGACTTGGGTTGGACGGCTTTATCTTAGAAACCCGCCTGTCCCACGACACTGAGCTAGGGATGACCACGAGGAAAATAGGTCTTTTTTTTGTTTGTTCGTTTGAGACTGGACAACGTTTGGTTTGGTGCAAAAAGCAGATATTTTGCTAACAACTAAACGTATACCTTTGTACGCACAGAGTTCATCCATCGTGCTCCCCTAGAGATCCTCCTGGGGGTCATGTGACACGCACAAGGGATGGCAGAATCAAGCCCCTTCTGTATGGTGAACATTGACGGGTTTACAAGTGTTTCCTGCAGAAATTTGTTTCTAGAAAATGCTACCGACACATCGACTAGCCGCAGAACAAAACTAACTAGCTCCATGTTATCATTACAGTACCACCTCTAGTTGTATTGAGAACCCAGAACATGACATCAGCATTTACTTCAACGCTTCCCCGGCCCCCTTGGAGTGTGTACTATGCACACATCTATATCCATACCAGATACATATCTACTTTTCGTATTATCATGTGATACCAATTCTATCTCACCACCGAATGTGCACTGGACACCGTCATAGAAGGCTTTATGTAGAGTTGTGTATGGGTAAGTTGTACGGATTGAGCCGAATTCAAAAGCAAGTAGCCCCCTTCCGGCTGATGTGAAACAAATTTCTCCTCCGGACAAATTTTAGCGAGTGAAATATGCAAAATTACAGCAAGTACCTACACATCAATGTAGCGAAAATACGTCGACTTGCTCAAGTGGAAAAACTACGAGGACCCCAGCCGACAAGTTGGCACAGTTAGTTTCCCATGTTGAACCACGTCAGTGTTGCATTTGCCCTGAATTTTCCTGCCGGTAAAATGCGCCTTGTTTACTTGCTGTACCTGTTCTTCGAATTGTAGCTTGTCACGACACTTGAAGAGGCGTAACGTAGACCGAATACGAGGCTTGGCCTTCCTAAATCGACTACAACTCCAGCCGAATGTATCCACGAAAGAGTCAACTACCACTCTTACCGAAAATGTGATCTTCTGTGTGGACCACGAGGATTAGAGAGAAGCCTGCGGAAGTCACATCCGTGTGTCGAATTTGATGACAAGCTCCAATCATGTGCTCATGAACCGTTAAGCCTGCATAAAAGTAGTTTGGCGACCGATCTGGTCCCAACGGGATATGAGGGCCAAGTCCTATCCGAGCGTGGTGATAAGCCCATCAACTTGATCTATCCGTCAACTGAATGTCCGGCAAATCGCTCACGAAGGCGACGGGCAATTCGAAATGTGCTGTTTCTAAGCGCTATGCGTGATATCATGATTTGCCTTTCCAATACCCGATCATGTCTTATTCGAGCATGACGAACTAAAGCTGCTTCCATATCGTCGTATCAGCTGATCCCGCCCAAGTAATATTAGGGTCGAATCGGAGTTCTCATCACACCTGCTCATTCAGCTGGTCTTGCGGCCTCGTAGTTCCCCATGTTCAGATCAATCTATGAACCAGCATGTCAGATGTCTTTGAGCAGCGACACGAATCGCTGAGCCAATTTGACACCAACCTCATCTGCACGTGCTGCCGGAAGCAGTCAAGTCCATAGCCTCCATATGCTTCCACCCATGGTTGGAGTCATGGATCGTTCTCGCCCTGAAGATACCGAAAGAGGAACGCTCTAGAAGTTAGGGGAAGGAGGGCACAACTGTGCCGGCCACGAACAAGAGCAAGCACATATAGGAGCAGGCACAGAGATTCAATCACGCCCCTCGCTTAAGAAAAGCCCCCTGGAATTCCGAAATGACAGGGATTTTCCTACCACATGATAAAGTCCGGCAAAAGAAATGAACACTCTCGACCCACATCATATTTCTTAGCCTTCCCAAAAAATGGACTGCGGGACACTCGTAGAGTTATCTCACGGTGAGGCTCACGGGCCTTACAGTCCTCTGGACATGCAACACGTCTGGGAAATATCTCCACGTTGAAGAGAGCCATGCCGGTGTACTAAGAGAGCGCCAGAAGCTAAAGCTGCTGCACTTTTCTGTCTTCATGAAACTTTTAGGCTAAATGGGGCCACACCGATGCCACGCTATTGCGTCGTGCATGGGCTGTGACGGGTCGTGATGGGCCCGGGTACAAAACATAGCTTCTGCTTCGTAGCGGTGAAACCCCCAATTGAGATGGATAACTGCACTGTTTTGCTAAAGCTGGTTTCTGCATGAGTGGTGATTTCCAAGGTGCCTCATCTCGAAGTCATGACGGTGAGGTCTGATCACAGCTCAGGAGATACTGAAGCCAATGACCAAACAAGCCAATGGCCAACTTGCTATGTGTAGATCAGCGTTCCGTCTAAAACCAATAGATTTACCATTTAGGAAAGGTTGCTATATGGAGGACTTGCAATGGCAAGAGACTGAGTCAGAACATAAGGCAGAAGCGGGTATGCCCACCAGTTTCTATTCTTTTGATTTCCGCGCCCCCCTCCTCCTGGTCTGTCCTCCGCTTCACACCAATGGTATGTACAAGCCCAGCGCGCGAGACTTTCGATGTCTCCATTAGAGGAGTTCGGATACACCGCTATATTGATAGATATAGATCGGCTAGCCGAATCAGAGCGCGAGAGAGCAACATAAACATGATCAACGTAAGGGGAAGAAATAGAGGTGGAGATAGCGGTATGTCACTGGTTGTTGGTTCGTCTGCTAGAACGCTACCGTGCGCATCTAACGAGGCTCGCGGTACGTCTTTTGAGTTTGATGGTGGAGATGTTATCCGGGACATGTTCCAGAGTGGCTGTTAAACACGCTCTTAGAGTGAGAGGATAGCATGCTCTCGGCCGTCAGCCCAGAGCCCCAGAATACCCAGCACCTGATAGGGGCAAACCCAATCTGCTTTGGTATACTTAAACATAGTACATAAAAAACAGTACTGTAGTACATGCTCGTGGCCAACTGCGGACAAATGCATCTACACAACAACGAGGAGCATGAACTTTTGCGCTGTAGCGCGTTTGATTGGTCAAACTACAGGCCTAGGAAGTCGACAAGAGCATGATGCCAGGCCCGTACACTTACTCGGATTTCAAGATCCGAGGTCTGTATGCAGTCTAAGGGATAGCGGCGGTATTATGAGCAATGCCACCAGGAATTGCTAGATATGAATCTGATTGAAAACGCAAGGAATGACTATTGCTGGCATTCTCCAATTGCTCATGAGGCGGCGAAAAGAAAACGTTTGTAACCTCGGTTCGGCTCGTTCGACAGAAAATCCATGCCCAATAATACCGCTTGCAGACACTGCGCCTCAAGCTTACTCGTTCAGCCACGACAACATGTCGCCACCCCCTTACGACCATAATGCGCTATCACAATAATAGCTACTATGGCTTCTCTAGATCAATCCGGGGCTTTGTTCTTTGCAAAATTGAATTTGTCAGTAGAGTCGAGATGAAGCGCTTGTTCAACTGAGGCCCAGGCGACATCGGTGGAAGAAGGAAGTAGCTTCGGGGCCTCCGAAGTCTTGATAGGTTCATGTCGTGGCAGCTGACTGTCCCCTGAAGTTCCCTTTGCGTTCGCGGTTCCTTGAGTTATTGGTAGTTGATATTGGCCACCGCTCGTCAGCACCTCCTGT
>JAOYMO020050231.1:0-11670 GCA_025802455.2 Iodosphaeria phyllophila
GAGGGAACGCATTCAAGTGTTTCTTGGTGAGAAGAATGGGTCTAGAAAAGACTGGAAGATATGAAGAGGCATGCGGCCATGATAACTTGACGAAATCCGGAAGGTCGCCCCTGAACGAGTTGCTCAGCTCATGTCGTCAAGATACCATTGTGCTGATTCAGCATCTTGAGGCTGAAGCTACGGGCCCAGCTTAATACAGCTCGCAGCCAATCAAGCACCGCGACGCACGTTTCGGCTCACGGCCAGCCGCAGCGCGCAGCTTGCAGGCGAAAGTTCAGTGTGTCGGAGCTTTTGGCAACGGTCCAGCCAGCAGCAGCAGCAAGAAGGACAATTTTCAGCAACCAAGGAAAATCAATCACGACGTCGCGGACAGGCCTTTGCGCGATCAACCATCATCCCTCAGTGCTGGCTGGGCGTAGCATTTGACGCTTGCGCTAGGCTAATTGAAATAACATCATCGTGTTCTGGTTGAGAATCTGTCCACAAGAATCGCGACAGAAGAAAGTCATTGAAAGACAGAGCTTCCTCTGCACCGCGTTTATCGCGTGGCTACTGTCAGGATGAACGGCGATGGCTACGCGCCCCGAGGTAAATCTATCCGATGCTCCCTCCCTCTCTTGATTCTCGATTGACATATCCACTGACATTACCATCAAGAGGGCCGGCACTCGTCCTCCCGCACGCACGATCGCGACCGTGACCGCGACAGGGACCGCGACGATCGGCGCCGCGACCGAGGCGACCGAAGTGATCGCCCGGACCGGCGACGCTCGCGGTCCCCACGTCGCAGCCACCGCGAAGGCCGCGAAGGTGAAGTCGATTCCTATGCTACGTCCCGCAGCCACCGCGATCGCGAGCGCGAAGATCGCTACGGCTCTGGCGGCGCCCCCGGGTCAGGAGTAGGCCCTGGCGTGTATGGGGGCGGACCAGGCGCTGGACCCACACCAGGAGGGGGTGGAGGGAGAGATCGCGACAGAGACCGTCGCGGCGGCGGCGGCGGCGGTGGTGGTGGTGGTGGTGGTGGTGGTGGCGGTGGCGGTGGCGGTGTCAGTGGTAGTGGTAGTGGTAGTGGTAGCGGAGGTGGTGGAGGTGGAGGAGGTGGCGGCGGAGGCGAAAGAGAATGGGACCGCGAACGAGGCGGACGAAGAGACCATCATCGTCGCGATGACCGGCCCTCCCGTCGCGACAGAGATTTATTCGACGACCGGCGCGGGGGTGGTGACAATCGACGCGACCGCGACCGTGATCGTGACCGCGGCAGCGAACGTCTCGACCGCCCAGACCCCGGCAATAGGAATGACCGGGCTGGCGGGGGATTCCGTGATCGTGATCGTGATCGTGACCGCGATCGCGATGAGGACCTGTTTGCGCAACAGCGTCGCGGCCGGAGCGCCACGCCTCCGCCCAAGAAACGCGAACCCACTCCCGACTTAACCGATGTCGTCCCTGTTCTCGACCGCAAGCGCCGCATGACCCAGTGGGACATCAAGCCCCCCGGCTACGAGAACGTGACGGCCGAACAGGCCAAGCTGTCCGGCATGTTCCCCTTGCCCGGAGCGCCGCGTCAGCAGCCTATGGATCCTACCAAGTTGCAGGCCTTCATGAGCCAACCGGGAGGTGCAGTCAACAGCGCCTCGCTTAAGCCGTCCAATAGTCGCCAGTCCAAGCGTCTCTTAGTCTACAATGTGCCCCCCGGATCTACCGAAGACACCTTGCTCGCCTTCTTCAACCTCCAGCTCAACGGACTCAATATCATCGACGGTACCGACCCCTGCGTCATGGCCCAAGTCTCGGCCGAAGGCACCTTCGCCCTGCTCGAATTCAAGACCAATTCCGACGCCACCGTAGCGCTGGCCATGGACGGCATCAGCATGTTGCCCGACGATGGCGACGCCGAGATGGGGAACAACGGGGCGGCCAACGGTAGCGGACATAAAGGCCTGCTGATCCAGAGGCCCAAGGACTACATCGTGCCCGCCGTGGTCGACGATGTTCCGTATGAGCCGGGCGTGGTGGCGCGCATTGTCGTCGATACCCCGAACAAGATCAGCGTGACCAATCTGCCGGCGTATCTGAGCGAGGAGCAGGTCATGGAGCTGTTGGTGGCGTTTGGGGAGTTGAAGGCTTTTGTGCTCGTCAAGGATCAGGGGACGGATGAGTCAAGGGTGTGTTTCGGTTTTCCTTTCCTTTCCCCTTCTATCTCATCTGTCCTATCTTTCTTGCTGTTTCTTGTTATTCTGTTTGATTTCCAGACTGACATGCGTTCCAGGGCATCGCCTTCTGCGAGTACGTCGACCCGGGCGTCACCATCCCGGCCATCGACGGCATGAACAGCATGGCCATCGGCGACAAGACCCTGCGCGTCCGCAAGGCCAGCATCGGCATCACCCAGGTCTCGGGTGTCGAGATGGGCGTCAATGCCATGTCCATGCTGGCGGGAACGACGGCCATGGAGGCCGATGAGAGCTGTGTGCTGCAGTTGCTGAACATGGTCACGGCGGAGGAGCTGATAGATGGGGAGGAATATGAGGGTGAGTTCTCTTTCCTTTCTTTTGTTGTTTACCTTTTCTCCTCCTTATCATTTAAGGAAAAGAAGAAGAAACAGGTGGGAGTTACTGACAAAAAACAAAACAGAAATCTGCGACGACGTCCGCGAAGAGTGCTCCAAATTCGGCCAGGTCGTCTCCCTCAAGATCCCCCGGCCCTCCGGCGGCAGTCGCCAGTCCGCCGGCGTCGGCAAGATCTTCGTCAAGTACGACTCCAACGCCTCCGCCAAGAAAGCCCTGCAGGCCCTGGCCGGCCGCAAGTTTGCGGACAGGACCGTCGTTACTACGTTTTTCCCCGAGGTATGTTTGTCTGTTTGTTTGTTTTCCCTATTTACTGCATTCCGTACTCGCCTGTTGAGCTTGGATGGGAACCTCGGCATGGAAGGGTGAGACTGACTTGGGACGTGTACAGGAGAACTTTGAAGTGGCGGCTTGGTAATGGATGCATGGCTGGGGAGCAAGACCACAGTGGGCGCATGGATGGCAGGGAAGTGGAAGCAGGGTGATCCACGCTCTGGCAAGTCTTCTCTCTCTGATGACTGCTCCGTCTGTCAATCCTTTCCAGCAGATCTAATAAAGGAGAGGGGGGGGGGGGGGAGACGAAGCAAGTCTCAGAAGGCGTGAGAATTGTCGTGTCATGCCACCAAAGGACGAAGGATTCACAATTAGGTCTAGCTACGCACCCCGGTGATGCCCCTGGGTTGTGAACAAAAAAAAAAATTGTAATATAGAACGGTTCCGCTGCATGCTTTGGGGGCACTTGACAGGTGGTTGATACCTAGGTAGGGCATGGTGAAGGGCGGGGAGGGTCAGGGAAGACACATTCAAAAACTGCTATGCTGTGGTAGGGGGGATATTCCCCAATATCACGAACGGACTGGACTGGACTGGACTGGACTGGACTGGACTGGGCTGCAATGGACTGCAATTGATTGGACTGTATTGCTTGCGTCCTCACCATCTCGTGGGGATCCGCTGGCCCTATCTTTCTGCACTCTGCCAGGTATCTATCCATCCATCTATCTATCTATCTATCTTGGGAGGTCGCTGCAATCTGAACTCGGGTGTTTGTTCAATGCGCTTTTGCGGCGAGAAAACGTGATAAATGCCTGTTCGGCGATGATGTGCTCAGGGCTATGACGAACGCAGTAAGCCCAGGGGGCGCACTATGCAGGGAGTGTTCACAGCGTGCTGTGGATATGGCGAGGGACGCAGAAAGGGACCGCGTGACTTGTCGTCTTGGTACCGCGGTGCTGTATGTTTGACAGCACGACCCCGGCCGGTCGGAGCGCCTTGCCAGAGCAGCACGTGTTTCTCACCCCGAATCGCGCGCGCAGTTTCGCGTGCAGTGACGGTCCCAAGGGGTGGGGAAAAGCTGGGGTGTAGGTAGAGGATAGCAGGGAAGGAAGGGAGACCATCGGTACGATTTCCACGACGCCGCCGCTGAGGGATGGGGATAGCGTGGAACTGGCTGCCTTCCGAGATGTTCTTAGGTAGCCCATGACAAACCAGCGGTCTTGTTTCTCTCTTCTTTTCTCGACTTTCTTTTCTTCGTACGGATCTTAGGACTGATCTCTGATTGTGAGGGTGGCATGGTATGGCCAAGGTAGGCCACCTTACGGCAAAATGCTCGCAATTTTATAGCCGCTGGATCGGTTCCAGATCCGACGAGATAGCGCAATCCGGCACGTTCTTTGCCCTAAGCAGCCCACGAGATTTCAGCACGGAGGACTCCGCGAAGACCAAACAAGGCCGATGCTGAGAAACGGTTTCTGGCCACTTCACTCGGTCATCCGGACAGTTCTGGGACGGGATAGCCGGAGATCAGTTTCTCAACATCACGGCCTGCATGAGGATCAAAGTCACAGGTATTTCGTGCTTTGGAGAAAGACTTCACGGCTGCAACACTGCTTTTTGATACAGCTGGCCGGATTTACTCAGCACGCTGCACTCTATTATTTGCTCGTCGTAGGGCGCAGCTTCTGGAAATGCTGTGGCGAATATACCCGCATTTTTTGTAGAATGCGGTTCATCGTGGCTGTGCTGCTCTTGTACCGGCAAGAGGACGGTTCAACAAAACAAGCGTCAGGGAAAAGTCACCAAGACCGCCAGTTGGGACAAGACCTGGACTATCATTCGTAGCCATGACGAGGGGGAAGGAAAGAAGCCGGCTCATTTAAGCTCAGGCCTGGTGAGCCTTTCCAGAAATCTTGGGTCGATCTTGAGTTCGTGACGCGGACTGGTCGAGACCTAAGTACTCTAGTAGAAGTATAGTGCCCATTAGCAGTTGGCCTGAAAGCCTCTTCTGCACTTTTCTCTCTTATCATTGCACGGCGCTGGCCTTAGTTTCCAGCGAAGTGACGTGCCTAAGTCAACGTTCTGGTCAACCCCAGATACCCAAGTACACAGTACCGGCTGTTTAAGTGCCACACAGAACAGATTATTCGAGATACGACTCACTCCCGCAAGCTCGAAATCTCCCCTAACCAGCACCGCCGCGACTCTGTCTCGAAAGTCCATCGTAGCTACCTTTACACGGCACGTCGACAACAAAGAATGCGGGGCCAACACTAGGTCGCAGAGCTCCTTCGCTCTCAACCCTATTCAAAAGGCTCCGTCATGCTGCCTTTGCACGAATTCCTCTTTCCCTCAAACTATTCTCAAACTTCAAATCTTCTGCTACCTACTTCTGACCGGGCACGGGCCGTCATGCTTCATGCACGACAACAAAACAGATCTTGCTTTTACACACTGTGTCTTCACAGACCATGTATTCATCTTGCTGGTAAGTTCATGTGCAGCGCCTATCCACAGCTTTCCATCGCCGCTCCGACTCGGTGCGCAGAGCTGACAGCAGAGCCCAATCCAGTGCCCTATCCAGCCACTACACAAACCGTGACTGGTTATCGGTGTCATCATCGACCAGATGAACGCCTGAGACTGGTCGACATGTCGACGTCAGCGGGGGTGATTTACTGAGACCGACAATGTCGAGGCTCCACATTTTCTTCGCTTGATGCGGATTGAAGCATGGGTCTTCTGCCTGTGATGAGATTGCTCGTGTGGTGCTGTGTCCCCGACTTCTGCTGGTTTGGAAAGATCGGTGCTCGGAGGAATCTCCACACGAGTCAAGCTGAGGCTATTTAGAAGAGCTGGTTTTGTGACATTGATGGAGCAAGTGCTTTTTCCCTTTTATGCTACTAGTGTCAAAGCTGCTTGAAATGTGTTTTGCGAAGTTCTTTGGGTTCTTCTCTATAAGTTCTGATTAGGTATCTGCTTATGGAAATGCACTTGTCTTGCGCCATCATCTGACTGAACATCAACTCTGCACAAGAAACGTGAGTTCTGCAGGCGTTCGATATTGTCAACGTTGCGAGTGATGTCACGGGAGGATCGAGCCATGTATTCCTCCCCCTAGGTTTCCCACTCGGAGCGATGAGTCTTCGCTGAGAAATGAATCGATCTTAGGCTACACATGACTTGTTTCCCTTTCTTGGCTTTGGTGGTGACCAAACGGAGGTGAGTCAGACGTGCTTGGTTGGTAGGACGTACTGTATGTGCCGCATATTCTAAGCCACAGGAAGATGTTCAACGAGCAGTGTAGTTTAGCAGATTAAATATTGAAGCACCAAAGATTACGGGGGTCGTGTCACTTGCTATGTTGGATGACATCTGTTCGTTCATGGCCAGCGCTCGGAGGGTCGTCACTTGAGGCTAGTTCTGATAGGCAAGTAGTAAACCGGATTTTACGGATTTAACAAACTCGATGTTTCTAAAGGGGGACATCTCACGTGGGAATTGCGCCAGGGGAAAATATGTAATCGTTGCGCCCCTTATCGTAAGCGAACGACCAAATCGCACAAACCGTTGTCGAAACCTCTTCTCCTGCCCTCAATCCCGTCTATAAACCTATTCCCGAGAGCCACCAGATGCGCAATCCCCGCCATCGCTCCAATCCATGACCTGGAAAATCTACACAAACACCAAACATGGCTCAAACCCTAACCCAAACCCTCCTGAGCAACCCAGCCACCGCACCCTCCTACACCCGCGCAACACAGGCGCGCTTCCTCCAGCTCGGGGGCCAAGGCCGTCTGCCCAGGGCCGAGCTCGCGCGCTGGCTGGCGCAGGATCGCCACTACGCCTGCGCCTACGCGCGGTTCATCGGCGCGCTGATCGCACGAGTACAGCTCCCCGCGCATGTGGCTCTGGCGTCGGCCGAGCAGGTCCATCGCGGGTCTACAGATATGGCGGGAACGGCTACGTGGAGGGTCTTTGAGGTCTTGTGCCAAGCACTTGCAGGGATCAGGACGGAACTGGAGTTTTTCGGGCGCACGGCGGGATTGTATGGGCTGGACGGCGCGGAGATGACCGGGCCGGTGGAGATGGTGGATGCGACGAGGAGATACGTGGATTTGTTCGACACGTTTACAGCGGGATCGGAGAGATGGGGTTCCAAGGGATGTAGTGGTGAAAACGAGGATGAGCAGCGGATTGAGGTGTTGATGGAAGGGCTAATACTGCTGTGGGCTACGGAGCGCGTGTATTTGGATGCATGGACGTACGCGCTGGAGCAAGGCAAGGAGAGGGGTGCCGCGAAGCTGGAGGAGGATCTGGATGGTGGTGCGCTAAGGAAGGAGTTCATTCCGAACTGGACGTCGAGCGGGTTTCAAGCGTTTGTGCATGAAATCCAGAAGTGTGTGGATAGGTATGCGCAGGTATGTGGAGCGAGTAATGTCAATGAGATGGGATTGGAGGTGTGGAAGAAGGTTTTGGAGTTGGAGGAGGCATTTTGGCCGGTGGTATGATCGAGAGGGGACAGGTTGCTTGTAATGTTCACATTCGGTTTCATGGATCTTGGACAAGACTGCGATGATACACAGGAGCAGCGGAAAAATGTAAAATTTTCATTCTCAAGTATCTCTGCTGGTTCAATCAAGTCTCATGTGGCCGAGTCTTGAAAAGATAGCAAGTTTGACTATCCTAGGTAAAATCTGAAGGCTTTTCCGAGAATTAGCAATTGGCCCGGTCAACTCAAAAGTGCAGGAAAGCAGACGAAATTGTCGACTCGGTCAGAAGTCCAGTGAATTCATCGAACTCCACAAGGGAGCCCTAAAATAAGAGGTACCAGAAATAGAGTATGTGTAGTATCATCATTGGAGTCGAGGTTCGGGAAGGGTGAGGAAGGAGCTTTACCTATTGATGTAACTGCTTATCTAGAGACAAGCTAGTTGTCGTTCGCTTTGAGTATAAATTAAAACAGATACACCCTCTGATTTTCTCGAGTTAGATCGATGCTGTGGGAAATGGCTGATATCGACTGACCAACGCGAATGTGGTGAATCAAATCGCCGGTTGGGTGGAGGAATAGAATAAACGCGATGCTGGTCAAAGAAAATTTTCTGCAAACGTGCATACAAGGCAATAGACTACGGTCCCATTGTCGGCGTGCGGGATAGCCATCGTACTGCACCAAGAGTACCGGGCTTTGAGCTTTCCCAACCAATGGAAAAACCCCGAGCTAAATAGTGGGGCATCAATTTTCGCACCACACAAATCTGCAACGAGTAGCCCACCAAAATTACTGCTTCACGCACACTTCTACTCAACAGCCCAAGACACAACCACACCACCCGATCGCAAACACCGTCGCCTCCCCGAAATCCCAAGCGTCTATCAAATCTCGCGAAGATCAATTATTCAAAATGGGTCGTCTTCACAGCAACGGAAAGGGCATAAGGTGCGATTTACCCCCCTCCCCCCCCCCCCCATACATGCCTCTGTGTGCAAGGAGATTTTGACAGCTGACGAAACTTGCGGAAACACAGTTCCTCTGCCACCCCTTACTCGCGCAGCCCGCCTTCGTGGCTCAAGACTACGCCCGAACAGGTCGTCGAGCAGATCTGCAGACTCGCCAAGCGCGGTGCTACTCCTTCGCAGATTGGTGTTATTCTGCGCGATAGCCATGGTATTGCCCATGTCAAGGTCGTCACTGGTAAGTCGGATTCAACCATACAACCTCCAAGTCCATGGGAAGCAGCGGGGGTAGAGCGCAAGAAGGAATTATGTCAGAAGGAGAATATGCTGACAGATGGGCGAAAACAGGTAACAAGATCCTCCGCATTCTCAAGTCGAACGGTACGATACGATCCCTGAATTCTCCTTCATCCCAAGTCGATGAATGAAATGAAACTATTGAAATTGAATTGAAACTCAAATTCAATGAATGACAAGATACATACTCAAAACACTTTGGGCATGTAATATGATATATGAAATGCATATTTCACATCGATATCAAATGGTGTAAACCAAAACCGTCATCTATCATCACTTTGGATTTTAAAGTGATGAAGTGACACAACGGGCCTATCATGGCTTCGTGCCTCTGTTTGGTCAAGGCTGACAGAGTGATTTCAACAAACACAGGTCTCGCTCCTGAGCTCCCTGAAGACCTGTACATGTTGATCAAGAAGGTTGGTTTAATTTGAATCTTTCCTCATATTCTTCACCCATTCCCCTCCATCTCCGTATTCCTATGATACCACTCGTTCTCGAGATGAAAGCGAACGGGGATGTTAACTAGTATGCTAGGCCGTTGCCGTGCGCAAGCATTTGGAGCGCAACCGCAAGGACAAGGACTCCAAGTTCCGTCTCATTCTGATCGAGTCCCGTATCCACCGTCTGGCCCGCTACTACAAGACCGTCGGTGTCTTGCCTCCTACCTGGAAGTACGAGTCCGCCACCGCTAGCACGATTGTTGCATAAGCGGAAGGACCTGCTGAGGGAAACAAAGGAAATGAAAGGAAAGGAAATGGATCGGGTTCTTACGGTGGATGGCGTTGGTGGAAAAAATGTGCTATTGCTTTTACAGCTACCGACTATTGCACTATGGCATGCCAAAAATTGGCGTCGTTCGGTTTCAAAGGTAGATGCCCGATTACATAGTGACCATAAAGCAAAGTAGTGCACATTCATGGCGTTCGGTTTTTATTGTTCTCTTAAACAAACACATCAGGAACAGGATGCGAAACAAATCAGAGTCTTCCGCCTTAAAGTCAGTAGCAAACGACCACCAGCTCATTTTCAAACGCCTGGCCTTAACGCCGCCCATGCATGTCCATCTCTAGCTTTTCCTTACTCTCACCAACTCTGTCTCACGACCCTTCCACCTCCTTGGAACGCTGCAGTAGAAACTCGCCCAGTATCTTCAAAGGTTTATCTGGCCTGGTGACAAGCACAGTAAGCAAATGAAAGAAGTGAATAAACAGAATGAATCCCCAAAAGAGAGGAGAGAAGAGAAGAAAATAGCATACTGGTTCTTCGCAAGCTGCTTCATCCCATCTAACAAATGCCCCGTCACTTTCGTATTTAAATACTGCCGCGCCGGCGCACCGTGAGGAGGCGCTTCTGTAGGCAGCGCCATCGCTGCTGTCGTCCCCATCCCCATCCCCGTCCCCGTCATAGTTGTGTCTGTGGGATGGGGCATAGATCCGCTGCGCGCTGCTGTCGGGGCATCTGCTGTTGTTCCCACGCCATTGCTGGGGCTACTGGCCATGGTGGCACCCGCAAGCGCGCCTGTGAGGCCGGTTGAAGGCAGCGGAGCGCCATTGATGGGCTGGGCCGTATTATGAACCTGGAAATCCGGGGGTCAGTTTAATGTGTGAGGGGGGGGAGGACTGCTGTGACGCGACGGGATACGGGGGCCGTTGGATAAAGTATCGTCACATACTGCAGCGGTACTGGGATTCCATGATCCACCACCACCACCATAACCATCGAGCCCCGCGTCCCCAGCACCCGGGAGTCCCGAGCCCGTCATCTCGACATCCGCAGGCGCGACGCCGACTGCGACGACGGTGGGGGCGGCGGATACGCCGTCAGCCGCTACTGGCACGGCGAGAACGGAGGCGGTCGGCGCGGGAACGGCATCGCTTTGGTCATAGGTTGCCACGCCCGCTCCTGTGACTGGGTCCCCCGTGGTGGGATCCGCGACGGCGTCGGTTGAGGAGGCTGGAGGCGGTTGAGCGGTGGGGACGGATGGTTGCGGTGGCGATTGTAGTGTGCCGGGGTAGCTGGGCACGGGGATGGGTGTCGTTGAGATGCGACGGAGGTCTTCGGATGACATGTTTGCGATCGATGGGGGGGGAGGGCTCGTTGCGAGAGGAACGTCGTGGATTATGTACACATTGGGGGATCGTGTGGCTGGGGGAAGAGCACGTCGGGTTGACACTTGCGAAGTGGGGAGGGACGATGTTTGTTGGAGTTTGTTCAATTTAAACGGCACGTTGGTAGGAGCTAGGTTAAGCTACACTATCTCCTGTGAGCTCCACGAACATGCGCGCGCAAGGTGATGAAGTTCGGGGGATTCTCCTTGGCTTGTGGGGACTGACGCATGATCGGATCGCAGATTCGCAAGGCACAATGCGCGATAGAAAAACAGCATGGAAAATTGGATTTTAATTCTTCCGACCGCATATCTACACTATCTCTATTTCACCTTTTACTATGCATACCAATTCCATCAAGCAGAGCGAATTGCCTGCTGTGTGCATGTCCTTTGCTATCATGACAATCGATTCCATGAGCTCATGATCTAAGATCCCGAGCTTTGGTGGTTTGCATGTGTTGGCCTGAGCTGCGGGGCATGAAGTTGACTTGCGAGTTTTTCGCGCACAAGTCACGGGATCAGGCGTCAACGTCGCGTCCCTGATGAGCTGTGATCCGCTCTCCAATCGCGTCGAATCTAGCGTGCAGCACACATCCCATTTCGTCAATCACTTAGTTGGCCTTTTTTTTTTTTTTTTTGGCTGCTTGGTCAAATCACGGTTGCTGTCCTTGATGGAGAAGCTCACATGATGGACAAATTCGTGCAGCGCAAGAAGATTGGTGCCAGCAACACCCTAGAACGCAAGCCTCTCATCCCCAGCAGCTCGAATGCTATTAGAAAGGGCCAAACCAGTCCCTCCAAGCCCCCTGCCAAGAGGTTGAAGCGCGAGGAGATCTACAACTCCGATGAGAACGCCGATGCCGTTCCCTTCGAGCACGTCTCGCCGTCCAAGAGACGCCAGGCTCGTCCTAAGCAGGCCAGGCATTCAACTGGGGGCGACGATGACGTAGCGGA
>JAOYMO020050312.1:0-11652 GCA_025802455.2 Iodosphaeria phyllophila
ACTTGAAAAGCACTTGGGTACCCTCATACTCCGGAAAAGGGCGCAGGCTCGTCATCATCTCCAGCACCACACATCCCAGGGCCCAGATATCCGCCTTTTGGCCATACGTGTGCTTGGCCACAACCTCGGGCGCCATCCAGAAAAGAGAGCTTGTGTGCGCGATGGATTGGCCCTTCTTTCTCAGATCGCCGAAACCGAAGTCGGAGATCTTGATGGCTCCCTTGCTGTCGCACAGGATGTTGGCACCCTTGATATCGCGGTGGACTATGCCTCTCCCATGCAGGTAGGCCAGTCCGGCCAGCATTTGCCTTGTAAAATCGCGCACCAGCGGGCCAGGCAAACTACCGTACGAGTCTAGCATAGAACGCAGCGAGCCACCGGCGATGTATTCGAGGAAGATGTTAAGATGGTCTGATGAGCGGCTGTAGCCAAGGTACTGCACCAGGTTGGGGTGATGTAGATCGCGCAACAAACTGATCTCATGTACGACGAATTCCTCCGTGACGTCCGGGGTCTCATCCTGAGAATCGCTTCCCGTCTTTAGGGAACATATTTCCACCTGTCTCACAGCGAAAAGCTTCCCAGTACCGGTGTGGATAGCCAGATAAACATGGCTGAACGAGCCTTGGCCGATCAGAGCCCCCTTGATCCATTTTTCGTCGCTCCAAGACTCGCTAACGAGGCCTTGTAATTCCTCGTCGACATCTTGGACAGCGTCTTGGTAGGTATCCTGGTTATCACCCTTTGGGTTTGGGGGCAACTTCTCAAGTGAATCCGGGCTAGACTCAGGCGTGGGATGGCCGTCCATGCGACTGCTAGTTTCCATAACACTGTGCTACTAATCAATGAGTCAATGTGCCGTATCGTGTGGCACAGTATTGCGCTTGCGCTATGAATGGAGACAGAGGTACACTACGTGACCTAGAGTCATCTGTAAAGTGTAGGTTTCGCTGATAGCACAGTAAACATTGTTGGGCTCTGTATGTAGAAGTGGTAGATCCAAGCGTTTCGAGGTTAGGTTGAGCCACACGTCAAAGACTAGTCGGGACAATGCCACGTAGAGATTTGAGGCTAGGAGGGCTGAAACTTGAAACACTCCCGATGTAGATGTTGCGGCCTACGGTAGAACCAGTAAGGTAGGAGATGTGCTTTTCTGCCACTCCACGCCGCCTTGAAGATAGATCACACCCACAGCTGCAGAATTCTTATAGTTCTGCAGGCTTATTCTTTATCGCTTCTAATATCAGCTAACTACGAAACATTAAAGGGGCTTTTATCCTTCCCGCGCACCCGGGTTACCGTGTAACAATCCACGGGATATGAGCGGTTTGTTACCTCCTTCTAACCTGGCTCCTACCCCCGAGCCGGGCCCGGACCAAGAGCCGCGCATTAGAATCCCGACTCTTACATAGATAAGATGGAACTCCTCAATATCCCCCTCCGGCGCCGGAGGGCTGATGTTAAAGGAACGTGCAGATTTGGTGGCAGTGCGAAGGACGCACCCAATCAGACCGCGCAGACGTGAAGCGAGTCTGTCGTCTATACCAATGGTAGGTCCTTTTCACCTCAAGAGCCAGCCTATCACAAATACGCCCCGACGCCAGAATCGCTGTCACTGGCGCCTAACCGGCGCCTCGATGTTTGTCTATGTGAGGTAGGACAATTGGCATCCAACACCCACTTTCGGCTTTCCCCTCCCACGTAGAGCAGCACAAGGCTAGCTGAGTCTTCGCAGGGTCGACTCTGCCTTTCTCATTGAGAAATTTGCTCTCCTGTGCTAGCGGAATTTCGCTGGACGCTAAAGCGCTTTTCTATCCGCGAGTCGAGCCACGGCGTTTAAACCCATCGGAACCAGGCCAGAGACTTGCGTGATGGCACAGCCGCAGGTAAGTTCCTGTAGAGACTGCTCTCCCACCACTGTCTCCGTGTGTTGACTCTTCGCACCAGACCCCGGTGCCAGCCACCAAAAAAACCACCGTTCCATACAAGCATCTTCGATGAGCCTCTGGGGCCAGGCACTGGGAACACTGCTCCCAGTCCGGCTCAACCATCGCCGAAAACGCTCCTCCCAGCGAGTTGGCGGCGCAACGGGGATGGAATCGAGAGAGCCGTCCCTGATTCTGCCTTCCTTAACTCCCAGCTTGGGGTGCAGAGGCTCAATGATATGTGCGACCACCTGTGGATGGCAGGACGGCCAATGCCGCCAAGACCGCTCCACTACCAGCAGGCCGCGGCCCGCGACCTTATCCCCGTCGAAGACATGAATCTCCACCTCGTGTGGGACCAGAAGTCTTTCTTCGCCAAGCCGATGCCCCGCTACTTGCTCAGCAGGACGTTTTGGCAGGACCACCTCGTTTGCGCGTCCACTACGCCAGGCTGCGCGTGCTCTGTTGGGTCCATCAATGGGCAGAATATCACGGCGACCAGCCTCCAGTCCTCACAAAACCTAAATTCGACCGCTCAGGCTGCCACACCCACCAGACAGTGTGAGAGGCGGTATCTGTACGAGTGCGCGCTCGGGTTCATGCTCTCCTATGTAGCTCTGGTGCAATACGAGAGCGACTTCCACATAGCGAAAACCACGCACCTGATCCCCGAGCCGGTCGGCTGGCCACAGTGGACGAGGCTGGTCGAAGATCTTCTGAACCCCGACAAGCCGCGGACCGTCAACAAAAGGTACCGGTACGGCGAGCTGCGGCTTGGCCGCCTGAACACGATCATGCGATACGGCCAAAGACGCTACCGCGGGTACTCGAACTGGTACCGCACGTACGGGGACTATCTGGGGTCGAACCTGGGGTTCATCCTGACGCTCACCGGGTACATTGTGGTGGTGCTGACTGCGATGCAGGTGGGCCTCGCTACGGACGTGCTGAAAGATAATGAGCGCTTCCAGGATGCGTCGTACAAATTCACCGTCTTCTTTTCCATCCTCTTGCCGCTCATACTCACGGGCTTGACGTTTCTGTTTTTTGCCGTCATGTTCGTGGAGAATTGGGTGAGGACGGGAATCTACTCCAAGAAAAGATTTGCAATGTATGACGATACACAGGCAGACCATCCTTAGGCATTTTTGGATTATATATGGGTTTACGTAGATAATTACTCACATAGCAGAAGTTTTGGGTATGTGCGTGTGGAACGGGTACCAGAAGCCGGCTTCCGCAGATAGCTACGTCCTACTAGACCTGTAGCGGCTCATGGAGATCCTGCATCTTCGTGGCAATAGAAAAGCATCACCGAATTAAATACCCGTGACCGGTAGTCCGAAGTGATCGCTTTGAAGCCCAACAAACAGTGCGAGACGGATGAGTGGATGAATAGACTGTGACGGATAGGCAGTTGGACTAGCTAGATGGGGTGGACTGATCAACCAACCGACTATTATATCCACCATCTCCCCAAACCATCCCTCCTAGCCCACCTAATGCCTCGACTCATCCTTCTCCACCAACCCCTCCACGCCCAAATCCCGACCAATCTTGACCTTCCTAGCCACCGCGTCCGCTTTGCCCACATCGCCGACGGGCTCGCCCTCATCCAGAGCCTCCTCCTCTCCCTCTTCTCCCTCCTTGCCCGACCCAACCAGCCCGCGCGCGACCTCATCCATATCGCGGATGGCAGCCCTTACGCCCGAGAGATCGAGACGCATGCAGAAGGCGTCCTCGCCGTCGGCGTAGTACTTGGACTCGGTCTTTTCGCGGTCGAAGCCGAGGGTGCGGCTGTAGAGGTGGATGGCGGCCTTGTTGGAGACGCGGACGTGCAGGGAGACGTAGGCGGCGTTGAAGGTTTCCACCATGGCTAGTTCTGTTTTGCCGGGGAGGGTGGGGTTGGATTAGTAGGTAGGTTGGAGGTGGTGAATTGAGGAAAAGAGAGAGAGAGAGAGAGAGAGAGAGAGAGAGAGAGAGAGAGACATACGACTCTGCCTCATTAACTTCTCCGCAATACCTAGCCGCCTATGCGTGCGCATGACGCTCAAACTCGTAATATGGCCGTGCGGCACGCCATCGGCGGGCTCCTCGTCCATCTTCGCCAGCACATACCCCACGATCTTAGGGTACTCGTAGGGATTGCCCGCGCGTGCGCGCGTGCTGGTCGTGTCGACGGCCACGTACGACAGCTGCGGCCACGACAGCGCGTGGTACAGGTAATACTTCATGAAGTAGTTCTCGGGCAGGTTCTCGAGGTTGGCGTGCTGGATCAGCGGGAGGTCCGAGGCGCGGAGGAGGCGGATGTCCATTTTTTTTGTGATCTTTTCTTTCTCTTCCTGATGGTTCTTTTCTTTGCTTTGCCTGGGTTTATGCTATGCAGCTACGGATGGATGTCACAGGTTTCGGGGTCGGGGTCGGCAGGTTCTTGATGATGTGTGCGGGTTTATGGATGCGAATGCGTTCGAACAGAAACGTAGGCGTGTCTAACGAGGTTGAAATCGGGACGATCGGTTCGTGGCTGTCATAAACCAGATACTCGTCCGACAAGGTGCTATCCAATTCCTCAACGCTGACAAGTGGATGAACTGCAAAGAATGTGATGCCTGTGCACCCCACCTCGAACCTCTCCCCTGCCAGTGGCCAGGGCCAGGGCCAGGGCCACGACCAGGACCAGGATCAAGCTTTAGCTCAGGAACGGTGCAGACAGGGGTATCGTACCGTACGGCAGCCGAACAAGATTATACTGTGTATTGCCTGTATCGTGCAGCTTGTCCTGCACACTCCAATTGGACACATCTGTCGCATCGCTCAGCATACAAACTCATTCATCGTCATTCAGGATCACATTGCAGCACCCCCCTCTAAAATCTGGTTGTATCTTCTCTGTGTAACTCAAACTTCAACTCAACATGAAAAGCTCACGTACAAAAAAAAGGTCTTCCCCCTCAAGATACCTACCTATCTACGAGTAGTAACATCAACCCCACACATGACATGATATTCTGCCAAAGAGCCCTGAACCCTCCGTCTCCCGAAACGCCAATGCAAATGCCGCCTCACCCCCCTTTCTTTCATTCATTCCCTCCTTTTCCTCCCCTGCCCCGTGGCACCTCTCTCTTTTCTCCACCTTACTTCCTCACTCACTCGCTCACTCACTCAATCACTGGCCTCCTTCCCTTTAGCCCGTATAGGCAAGCTAATAACCGTCCCATCCATCTCCATTAAGGGCTTCCCATCCTTCCCCTTAATATCCCCCGCCGCGCCCGTCCCTCCCACCGCCCCGACCGCATCAGCACCCTTCTCCGCCGCTCGTTTCTCCGCCTTCTTGGCCTTCTTCCTCTCCTTCTCTTCGGCCTTCTTCCTCTTCGCCTCCTCTTCGGCCTTCCTGCTCTCCTGCGTGCCGCCGTACTTCTCCTTCCACTCGCCTACTTTCTTCTCGTCGATCCGCGTAAACAGGTACGCAGCCTTTCCAATCTTATGCCCCGGTTTCAGGACCCCCGGATCAAATTTATCCGGGATGAAAGCGAGCTTAGTGTTGAGCTGCTCAGTCAGGCCCGCCGCGACGGAAGGCATGTAAGGCGCGACGGTGGAGGCGAGGAGATTGCACAAGTTGAGGGCCAAGCCAACGACAGTCCTAGTGCGTTCGGGATGGGCGGCCAAAGCGGCGTTATCGAGGCGGTATTGGAGCAAGGAGTTGCCCTTGGAGCTGATCTCGAGGATTTTCTTCACGCCGGCACGCAGGTGGACGAGGTCCATGAGGTCGATGTACTCGGCGAGCGCGACGTTGACTTCGGTGATCCAGGCGGGGAAGTCGAAGCTCTCGTCTGTGTAGTCGGGGGTAAAATCGGGGACTTGGCCGTCGAGCTTGGCGTTGGTGAATTTGATGACGCGGTTGCAGAAGTTACCGAAGTTGGCGAGCAGTTCGTTGTTGTTCGCGGCCACGAAGTCGGCCCAGAGGAATTGGGTGTCTCCCGTTTCGGGGCGGGTGGCCAGCAGGTAGTAGCGCCAGACGGAGGCCGGGACGCCGGTTTCCTTGGCGCTATCGCCGAAGACACCAACGCCGCGGGATTTCGAGAATTTGCCCGTCTCGTAGTTGAGGTACTCTGTGGTGCTGATGGTGTTGAGCTTGGTCCAGCTATCGTCTGTGCCGATCTGGGAGCCGGGGAAGACGACGGTGTGGAAATTCACGTTGTCTTTGCCCATAAATTGATAAAGGGAGACTTGGTCTGGGTTGCGCCACCATTTCTCCCATTCCGGCGTGTAGTTGGCGGTGATGGAAGGGTAGCCTAGACAGGCGTCGAACCAGACATAGAACACCTTCTTCTCGTACCCTTCCCACGGCACCGGGACACCCCATTTCAGATCGCGCGTGATACTGCGACCCTGCAGACCCTCGTCCAGCAGGGACTTGGTGATGCTGATGGCGTTGGGCGACCATTTCCCCTCCGTGCTCGATTTCTGCACCCACTCGTTGATCTGCGGCTGCAGCTTGTCCAGCAAGAGGTGGAAGTGCGTGGTCTCGCGAATCACGGGCGCCGACTTATCCACCTTGCATTTGGGGTTGATCAGATCGATGGCGTCGTGCGTGTTACCACACTTATCGCACTGATCCCCGCGCGCATCATCATACTGGCATTTCGGACATGTGCCCTCGACGAACCGATCCGCCAAAAACGCCTGATGATTCGCATCCTCGCAATACGGCTGCTTGGTCGTCCTCTGCTCTAGAAACCCCTTCTTCTCCAGCTTCCTAAACACATCCTGCACGATCTCGGTCTGGCGCTCCGTCGACGTGCGGCCGAAATAGTCAAAGCCCAGCTCGAACCAGTCGTAGATGGCCTTGTGCTTCGCATGGAACTCGTCGCAGAGCTCGCGCGGCGACTGGCCCGTCTCCAGCGCCTTGGTCTCCGTCGCCGTGCCGTACTCGTCCGTGCCGCAGATGTAGAGCGTCGGGCGGTCGCGCTGCTTGCTGTACCGCGCGAACACGTCCGCGCTGAGCACGCTGCCCACGATGTTGCCCAGGTGCGGCACGTTGTTGACGTAGGGGAGCGCGCTGGTGACGAGGATGTTCTTCTTGCCGGCTTCCGGGAGGATCACCGCGGGGGACTTTCCCGGGTTGGGGCTCGCCATCGGAAGGGCGAGGGGAGAGGAGGGGGATGGAGATTGTGGTACGGGGATCAGATTGACCAAGAAGGATGATCTGGAGGAGCAAGAAGAATGGAGGGTGGTAAGTCGGAATCGAATCTGAAATAACGGGCGAGTACTTTTCGAAATTTCGTCAAGGAAGGGCGGGCGCGTTTCAGATGACTCAACTTTCCTCTTTGAGCTCCGCCGTCTTCTTGTCGCAAACATGTGCTGCGCTGCGGGGTGTTTGCAAGGGCCTCCGCTCTCTGCCCCGCCATGCAGGGGACGTTGACTTAGACTCAGGCTAGTCTATCTCAGTATTTCAGGTGACTTGCGCCGCGCCCGGCAGGCCAGGAGCGCCATACCAGCACCGGTGGAAAGGAGCCACAATCCGATCCCAGCTTGCGCCAATCCCAAACAAACCATGTTGCGCAAGAAGAGGAAAAAATCCCCAACGTAACCCAATCTGCCTCACTCCAAAAAAAAAAAAAAGAAAAAAAAAAAAGAAAAGAAAAAAGAACTACAAGCGCACATAAACCCAACCTCCCGCCATGACATCCTCTGCATCTCCGGACCCCTTCGACGCCCTCCTCGCCCTCGAAGACCAATACCACAACGAAGGCTACGCCCAAGGCCGGACGGACGGGCTCAGCGCAGGCAGGATCGAGGGCCGCTCCGCAGGCCTCAAGGCCGGGTTCGAGAAGTTCCTCGAAGCGGGGCGCATGCAAGGGAAAGCCATTGTGTGGGCGAACCGCATACCAGCGTTGCGGCAGCAGCAGTCAAAGAAGCAGGATGCAGAGGCCAGGAGTGAGCAGGGTGGAGAGGAGGGGGAGGGGATCAAGATGGAAGGAAGAGGGGCGACGAGACTGCCTGATTTCAGAAGTGGAAGTGGCGCGAGGCTGGAGAAGAACGTCACGGCGTTGTATGCCCTGGTGGAGCCAGGGACGGTGGATACGGAGAATAGCGATGAGGCCGTGGATGATTTTGATGACAGGGTCAAGAGGGCTCGGGGGAAGCTCAGGGTTATTGAGAGGCAAGTGGGGTAGCTGATTTTGGGTGGAAGTGAGAGAAGTAGTACGAGGGCTGGGTGGACGATGCCAGGGGTGAAGGATGAGGAGGCTTCCCATTTCCGAGAGTGAGCCAGACGTACGGCGGATAACAAAAGCTGAAGAGAAGCCAAAGGGCCGCACGCTAAAATAGCCGCAGACCTCGGTAAAAAGATCATGTTGATGAATAGGTATATAGGAGGTCCGCCAATGATTGAACAGGCAATTAAGGTTTAAGGTGCATACGAATGGGACTCCGCTCTAGTCTGTGTTCGACTTTCTAAACAGACCCAAGTCTATCGCGCAAACCTTGCCCTATATCACTAAGCTTCGCATCGTGTCCATCCCTCCCATTCACCTCCTACTTGAATGTCCGGCACGGGTACCTGCAATATCTCGAATTAGCCCATCTTCCCTCACATCACATCCCTCTCGCTAAAGAAAAAAGAACGGAACCCCAACTCACTTCTCCGGATACGCCTGCTCCCCCCGCTCCAACATCTCATAGCTCCTGACCTCCCAGCCCTGCTTGCCCAAACATGCCCCGCTCGGCAAAGGTGGCAGTCCGCCCTCCCCCAAAACCGCATCCTTCGTCCCCTCGCCCCCCACCACATCCGCCAACCTCGCCTCACCCGCCGCCACCAGAGCCTTGGCGCCCCGGTCCCCAATGAGCTCCACCTTAGCCTCGGCCTTGCTGCCGACGGTGAGCAGGGCGGCCGCCTGCGCCTGCCCGACCACGCTGACGCGCGGATAGTTCCGCCGCGCATCCCGCTTCCAGTACGCGTTGTCGGCCACGTCGCCCGCGGGCAGCGTCACGGGGTCGTCGTAGCCGAGCGGGTCCAGCGCGCCGGGCGGCGGGTTGCGGAAGTACGGGTTCAGCGGCACGCCGTTGCTGCGGTTCGGGTCGAGGGAGAGCGTGCGTCGTATTCGCTCCCAGATCCCGGTGGATTGGATGCATTGTTTCTGCGAGGCAAGGGGGGGCGGTGTTAGTTTTGGGGGGGGAACTGTGGGATTGGATTGGCAGGGGAGAAGGTAGAAGGGGGGGCGGTACGGTTGCGATGCCCATCACGCCGCCGGCTGCGGTGGTGGCGGCTTTGGATGCCATGGCTGCGAGTGGACGAGTCGATGGGTTGCGGATAAGCGGACGCTGGTTGTTGTCGACGTCGACGTCGACATGTGGGTTTGGGAAGTAGGCCTTTGCGAAATGCGCGCTTCGTTCGAGGTGAGGTAAGCCTGGTAAGGTACAGTACGTTGGTAGGTGCGTGCGGTCATTTGCTCCACTTATCACTCGACGCAGCTGCGTCCCTGGTTAGGCTGCTGTAGACCAAGCTCATGACACGACCAGGCCGAAAGGGGGAATATCTGCAATCAATGCACCGGGATGCAGTTGAACGGCCCAAAAATATCGGAACTCCTCTCAACGTCAAATTGCCCAATTCGACCTCGGCCATGACAACTCAATCACGATCACGATCATAGCATTCGTTTGAAATGCACACATCCAAATGAAATAAAGAAGTCATCAATTCATGAGATGTCTGTCTTTTAAGATCCAACAATCAAATCGTGGGACTAGCCGTTGTTGCTAAGTGAACGTGGATCTTGGTCTCCAGATCGACATCAGAATCCACGGAGCAGCAACACGATCCAGCGATATCTTCATCCAGCGAACCATGCTGTGGGTGGATTGACCACCACAACCTCTTACAAAAGCAGCTACTATTAAAACCAATAGGAGAGAACATCGGTTGGTTATCCACTCCGTCCGCGAGGAATCCGTCAACAAAATTGGTCTGAGGCCGTCTGGCCCTTGCCTTCATCCTTGTCCTTATTCTTATCGCTCAAGACGAATATACAGTAACTAGCCTTAAACGCAAGCCTCACACTATGCTAGTCTAGTAGCTGTTGTATACCAGAAGTACCGGTATTAGACTCCTGCCATCTGGCTGTCAGTGGGCGCTCGCCATCCCTATGCAACTGGTATCGTGTGCAGGAAAATATTCAAGCTAGACTTTGTGGCTGAATGTCCTTGGTATGTATGCACTCAGATCGGTCCGCAAAGAAGAACTCGATTGATGCAATGCTGTCCGGCCTTAACTAGTTTTCCTCTCCCGGAAACCTCCTCCGTACATACGAAATTGTTGCCAACCCAAATTCTTCTAACTTGGAGCGTTTAACTATGCAAGCGGTGGGGCTGATTTTGTGTTCACTGCCTCATGTTGCATCCTGGACCTATTTTAAGTCATCCCGACGGAGGATCATTGATCTGTTCGCCCAATAGTCTCTGCAGAAACCCATCTCCGATGATGAGCAGGTCATTCTGACATAGATTGGTTGCTCGGAAAATTATGCTTGAAGATAAAAAGTCCATTGACACAGAACTGGGGCATACAGAGTGAGGTAGTTGACATGAAGACATGCTCATTTGGGCGTGAATCAGCTGTGGGAGATAGACCATACCCCTAGCTTGTCCAGAGTGTCATTGCTTGGTTTTCTTGGACATAGTCTCTTGAATGTACTCTCTTTTTCCCTTTGCGTGAATCTCTTTGTTGTTCGGGGATCTCAGTAGAAGGATGGTCTTCATCCCCATGACCTGTTAAAAAAGATCAGCGCTTAGATATTTCGCTGCGCTCGTGTCGATGATACGCAAAACCTTTCCCTGACATGTTTTCTTTCACTTGGGTGACAAAGAGCCCAGAACGTTTCTTTGCCTACAGATCTCCGAGATCACCACACGCACTGACATCCGATAGAATTGTTCGTTCACCACCTTATTCCACTTTTACACAAAGAAACTACCTGATGATGTTCCTCCAAAGGTTTTAGAAATCCTCTTCGTACTTCTTTTCTTACTCACGAAAATTGCTGCATATCAACGCAACGACCCACTCAACCACCTTCCGTAAAGGAGCGTTGCTCTAGAAATCACTCACTTCGGATTCTAACTTAATTGTTGCACTGCTTCGGCCATCCTTATTAGGTTAAACATTGGATCCTTCGCTTCGGAGAAATCCTGCCAACCCCTTCTTTTGACTACCGTCGTTTGCAGCTATCCACCGCTGCATGTTGATTGTTGTGGCAGCTATCTTGTTCCCTCCTTTCGATAGCTTTTCCTCATCCGACTGCTTGACGCCCAGATTTGCGTATACTCCCGTAGGACTATACCGCTTTTAGTGCATTCCAGCCAATCAAGGGCCTTGGGCGCGTAAGGCACGGACGATCATGTGGATCCTCAGGGGTGGGGGTCTGCCCCTCCTCATCCTTACATTAGAATCTCTACTTATGTCTCCACGTAAGTGTTCAGACCCGGAGCCTTGTTATCCTCAACTTCCGCCGCTAACACAGAACTATCGTAGTAGGAGTGATGGCACAAGACACCAGCAATGAGGAGACAATAGCAACGGTGAATGCAGACGTGTCTGTCTTGGAAATTTCCAGTACGCGCCATCACCTGCGCGATCATACCTTAAACAGTCGAGAAAACACTCTTGAGAATGTGAACATCCGAGCAGAAAAATCGCAGAATGCGGACAAACCTGCTCTGCGTATCA
>JAOYMO020050394.1:0-11647 GCA_025802455.2 Iodosphaeria phyllophila
AATACCAACAACCCCCTAATCCCCCCCCCCCCCCCCGGGCCATCAGCACGGGTAAATGCTAGTTAAGGTAACTTGATCCCATAGTCGATGACAACCCAAACTCTAACCCCAAGACTGGCATCAAGACCAGTATTGCCAGTAACTGTGATCTGGTTGTCAGCTTGGGATATATGATGCTTGTTTAGATAGTGAATTCAATCTAACAAGCAACTCGTCTTGGTTGTCATCGATATGACAGATTTGCTAACTGGTCTTGACTCCGTTGAAAGACTTGCAGGCAAAGTTATTTTAATCCCGAGAGGCAAGGCTTTCGCAAGTCCTAATTCTCAAAGCAGATCGACTGGAAGGTATGATCAATACCCTGCATAGCAGTCGGTCAAGTATCATCGGCTTCTGCTTGAAGAGTGTCACTAAAGAACCTTTCGATGGTCCTAATTCGAGGGCCTGCTGGGAATCTCGAATCATGTGACAAGAACAGCCCTTCTCCTCTCATCCTTGTTTCTTGCTGCTCTGCGCTCTCCGCGGCTCTTTCCCTGTACCCCATGCAGCCACAGTACCTGGAGCAGTGGTAGGGGGGCAACAACTACCGTTTTCGACAATACTGGTAGAGATCACACACGCTGCGCCCTACACCCTGCTGTTGCACGAGGCAGCTCGCTCGCCGTGCTGTATACCTACAGTACAGCACCACAAATCAATATTCAACTATTCTCAGCGCGTCTACATATGCTTTTTGAACTGATGGAAACCGCGGACGCCGTACTGTCTATTCACCACGAAATAGACGCAGATGATTAATTAGACAAAGCCGCCCAGCAGATGCTTGGATGTATGGTTCAAAGTACCATGCTCTCGCGCTCGAGTGTGCCTGCTTCCCATCGCATTTTCGTAACAAGAAAGTCGACAGTCAGTTTCCCTCGCAGCTCAATGTAGGGCCGAAGAACGTGGGTAGGGAAACACCCGTGGGGTGTAAAAGACACGGTACTAGATGAAAGAGGGGGGTCGTCACCATCATTACCAGCCTGGTGGCCGCCTACTCAGTTCATCGCAACGCGCCGTAATCCTACATATTGCGTATGCTATACTTTGTGTGGGCGCATGATGAATCTCGTAGGTTCGCGCGGTGAGAACCAGATTTCGCTACTAGTGCGTGCTCAGGGTATTCAGAGCACGGGATACAGGTCCCCTTGCTCAGAGGACCTAAAGGATCAAGCAAAGATGTGAAGGGTTTGTACTTCGTAGTGCGCTGTCCGGTGAATAAGGTTGTGGGCAGTCGTGGCATCTCAAGGCAGGACCTCTTCTTCGCTCATTTTCAACATCGCGTTTGTTGATACTGTGTCGGCCACTTGAATGATTTGCAAAGTGTCTTCATCTCCTAACCTGACCGCATCCAACCCGTGCTGTAACAGCACAACTATGTTGGTGGCTCTCCTTCAAACTCGCGAAATTCAGACCATTGAAATTGTACACGGTAGTATCGCTGGCCTTGTCAGTCATTATAATTGTTCTTGAACTATTTTCACATGGAAGAATTGTGGTACCACTGTAAAAATCAAGCGTGATCTGACGTTTGTTGCACTATTATGTGGGGTGTCAAGGCATCACAGGTCGGATACGGTCAGGCCAACCCATGAACATGCCATTTATGACTTGGGTTCTTGACTATTATGGCAAATTCGAACGAAGGCGTTTCAAGAGCTGCACTTGCCCGTTGAGATCCCGGTATTATCTCAATGCATGCTAAATCTGTGCCTGTTCTTATTTTCTTCCCCTCCAATTGAAGGCACGCAATCCATGAAGTCTCGGTAAGGGATAATGATGTGTGTTGATGCTAACGTACAGAAGCCAAATGGCCAGCCGCAAGGCCACGATCTATCTACTGCGATCTTTCTACTCTGGACATGCGGATGCCGGTGGATGGTATCAAACGCAGCGGCCTTTGATTGTCTGAGCCTGGGCGAGATATTAGGGCAGAAACACATGCGACGACGAGATAGGAGTCTACGCAAGTGTTCCTACCTGCAGGCAACCGCCAACTATCCAGGCTTCTTATCAACCTTTTGCACACTTGCTTGAATAGTGTACGTTCTGCGCCGCAAATGGTTCTCAGGGTTGCGCGATACGGCTACAGTGATATGAACCTAGATATCTGGGGCCCGCCCAAAAAGTTTTCCGCCTGAATATTTAGGCGCCACCGCAGCTTCCTACTTTTTGTTACAACTGACCATCCACGGCTAATGCTACACGAGGTCAAATCCTACGCGAACGGTCACGGGTCGGCTTCGATCCAATGTGAGCCATTCTGAGACCTTCGAGATGCAGATCTTAACCACTGATTCTAAGCATCTAGATATCGAGTAGGTGCAAGGCAGGCATCCACAGGAAGCGGCTCAGAAAGTGGAGATACACACACCCGGAGAAAAACGAGGCCAGTCCTCCTGTTTAAATAGCGAAGCCAGTCTTCTCTTCTATTTCTTTGCCCTTCGTGCTTGATTCATCTCTTCGATCAAACAAAGATCTCACGTTATATTTCCTATCAACCTTTCAACATCTCCAACTTTACGAACTTCGGGTATCGCACTCGAACCAAAATGAAGCTCACGCTCGCTCTTCTAGCCGGGCTCGTAGCCTGTATCGCAGTAAGTTGAGATTCAAATTCCAGTGTCATCTATAGTCCAGAATTTCCCCGAGTTGGCGCAAAAGTCAAGCCCTAACCTGTGCCCGGAAGGGCTTCCGCAACGCAGGCCCGGCCTGGGGGGACCAAGCGTCCACCGAGTGGAGCGCTCCAGGACGATGCAAGTGCAAAAAGATTGGCACCAGATGGTCAAAATACTGGGCAGGGGGAAATCGAGCAGAAAGTTAGGTTTCCACCTGCAATGCCGAGGGGGGATACGCAGCTTGCGAGCTCTAAAGCCCCCCAAAATGGAGCTGGTTCGTCAGGAGTTACAAATCGACCACTTACTCCTTTCCGCCAACCTAAGGGTGGCGCTAAAGAATAATGGGATTAGTGAAAGGAACGCTGGCAACTTAATGGATATGTCGCGGGATGGAAGCCATCTGCTTCGAAAAACTATGTGGATTGGGATCAAGGCCTGTTCCTGGCGTACGGAAAATACGGATAGCTTTACTGAATGTTTATAGAGAGAGCATCACATAGATTTCTTGTCAAGTGTATCAATTCAAAAATAATTCCATGAATAAGTCATCTCAGATACCTTTTCCATTTTGTTTGTGAACGCCCACGAAAGGCTTAATAAGGCGGTTGTTAAGATAAGACAAGGCCTTGCTGGCAAAAACACGTCCAAACTGTTGAGATGAGTATTTTCTATGTGCATGCCTTACCGGGTAGAGGCTACTAGGTACGGTATCGTATGGTATCGTCTCCCGGATGATTTTGTCATACTGTGTAGTTGCGATCCAGTCCCAATGGTGCTGCACGTTTACTTTCAGGCATTCACCCACACAATTGGTATGGCATCTTCGAGCCTACAAACAGAATATTTGTATCAGATCATCATCACTGCAATAACCGACTCAGCATAGTTAAAAGTGATGGAAACACCCGTCACGAGCTCTGCCAGTTTACACCGCTTTTGCGTGCAACCATAAAACCCCTCATTCGGTCACTAATAGGCCGATTCGATTTTTGTGGATAGGATCATACAGACATAGACAAACCCACTTTCCCATGAAGCACTTCGGAAAATGGAAGAATGGAAAAAATTACCTCACTGCCGCAGCGGACCACCGACATGCGTTGCTCTTCGACGATGGCTAGGTGGAACAGCGGCATATAGAGTAGTTTGCAGTAGGCGTTCCTACACGGGTGAAAGGTTCGACCCAGCATGTGTTCCTCGCGATAATCACTGGTGCTGCTGCAATCGAAGGGCGCTGCGCGTCCTCTGCTAAATTTCAGGGGATCGCATCTCGGCTCTGAACCATCAGGATAAATCGCATACCATGTCGCGTAGCGACCGCCCTCCCGTCATTGAGTATTGCGCAACCCGTCTGCGACTCGAACGACCCGCGCTACCGTATGTTTGGGTATCATAAAACTGGCGGTATTCGCTTATCGGTCGACCCGGACAAATTAAGGGAGGATCCAATGTATGAGCTTATACAAGCCGATCGAGCCACCCCCGAGCCTCGAAGGAGCACTTGATAACTTAATACGAAGGAGTGAAGTTTGTGATGTTTTATCAACTGAATAAGTTATAATACATCGTCACAACTCAGAATAGGAAAGACCGAGGAACGGGATGGCGCAGTTTGCCGTGCCAACCCATGGCAGCTTGGCCTTTTCCAGACAAGTGAGCATCAGCCCAGTGGGCACACAGCGGGAGAGCGCCCCCCTCCACCGAAGCACTCGTCGCACCACCATCTGATCGTCGATACCTTCCTCTGCTTCCCTCTGGATGCGCTTCAAAGATGGGGAAATATTGTGTTTTTTTGAATACTCTGGGGTTGCATACAGGCTTTTAAAAAAACCCTGCTCTGGCAACCCACGCATTTTGCTGCGGCACGTTGGTTCGCTGTCTTGGGGTTTTATTTTACCTGGCGGGGGGGCTCAAAGTATGTAACTCCGTTTCCCAGTTTCGTTACACCCAACCATACAGTAGGATAGACGGCAGGTACCTACCGCATGTGTGTCCCAGGCTCGACCGCTTGATCCTCTTGGATGCAAGAAGTACAGTACAGCAGGTGCCAAGCAACCCTCATCCTCCAATTCCCACCACGGCAAGAGCGTAAGTCACCCGGGGTTTCTCCAGAACACTCCGTCCATATGTACGACGCACAGCGACACGCCCTGGGCACGGCGTTAAAAGGTCTTGGGCGAGATAGTCTAGTGGTAAGGCGTCTCGGTCGTCCTCTAAGTAAGCGTCAGGTGGTCTGGGCACCCACCCACGCCGAGACGGAGGTCGTGGGTTCAAATCCCACAAGCCCAAAGGTGATCACGGTGGAGGAAAGGCCGGCTACATTTTACGGGGGGGTTGCAGGGGTCTAAGGTTTTTTTTTCTTCAAATGTTTTTCCTGAAGAGTTTTTCCGCTGAAGTCATGCTTGTACCGGGCGTATTTCATGGCGGAGCTACGATGAATATCCCCCGAAATGATGTGTTAGTCATGTCGATTGCTCGGTTAAACAATGCGCAGCGTGTTCATGTATCCATATGTAATAATGTACCCCGTCGGCGAAAGGGTCTGTCATAGCTTGTAGCTGCATACGGACTAAATAAACTTGATTTAATAAAAAAAAGACGCACAGCGGCAGATCTCCCGGATGCTTCCAAGAACCCGCCAGGCCAGCACCGTGCGAATACTGCATCGCGGGACTGACCGTCATCCTACCGATATCTGGTCTTGGAAGATTTCCACCCGCCTGTCTGGGACGACTTTCCTTGTCACGGTGCCATGTGCGAAGCTTTTCGAACCTGATGATCTGTAGGCCTGATAATGTTGTGGCAAGTGGGAATTCATCTCGGTAGGTGTGGGATGTGGACCTGGTCGATTGGAGCCATGACGGTGAGGAGGACCGAATTATGGGCTGTTGGTCGGTTTGCTTCGCCGCCGGGGTAGTACGGGTAGAAGCCTGCCCCGCAAGAAAAAGAAAAGGTCAAAGTCATCCCCTTGACCGCCGCACAATTCACTTACCTGAGATTATTTACAGCGGAGTCCGAGCTTTTGTAGTGGGCTGCGGGAGATCTTGCTCGATGCCAAGATTAAAAGGTCTCACGTGACATCGCGGCAGAGCTCATCACACAGTACCGTGTACCCTCGAGGCCTGGCGGCCCGAAGCGGGTACGGGTAAATCCCGTGCCGCGAACGACGTTGATCAGTTCGCGGGGGTGGGGCGGTCGCATTTTTTTTTCTTTGGTGAAAGATTGCTGTACCGCACCGTATCCGCATATCAGCAAATCAGTGTCTTCCTACTTATAGTGAGGATGGCTCCGGTAATCGACTAATTCCAGCCTGCTTGATCGCGGCTGCTGGGACACGGCGTTGTGTCAGCAGTGAAAGCTAGATTCTTATATAGAAGGCTACTGTGTAGAAGAGGAGCTACCCAGGCATGCGGTAGTATTGTCCTCACTGCTGTATTGGGCAAAAAGCCGATCCCCGCCGATGCGGCCACCAGGAATACTGCAAGCACTCGCCCGACGACTTTTTCCTCATCCAACATCATCTGTCGCGCAGAGATATTCCTACACGCAACAGTACTTCGCAATCATGTCGCAAAGCGCGCCATGCACCAACGCCAGCGGCGGAGGTGAAGGCGGAGGAGGAGGAGGAGGAGGAGGAGGAGGAGGAAGAGGAGCAGTGACAGGAGGGAAACGATCTTTCCAAGCCGGATCCAACGGCAAGCATGCGAAAAACAAGCCCAACAAGCGCACCCGAAAGCGGGAGCGCGATATGCGCACTTGCACGACGGAGGAGGTGCTGGCGATGGACCTGGTGGCGGTGAGGCGTACTCTGGAAGAGGCGGATGGGGAGACGGAAAACGCAGGAAAAGAAGCAGAGACAGAAGGAGACAGGAAACCAGACAACAATGCCCTGCCCCCCGAAGGCACCGAGATCGAAGTAGACGTCCTTCTCATCTCCTCCACCGGCGACGGCCTGGCACGACAAGCGTCGTCGCCATCCCGACAAATCTACGTGGTGCCCTTCGCGGTCCCCGGGGACCGGCTCCGCGTGAAAGTGCACCGCCACCTGCTGTCCTCCGAGCCCGAGCCCCACTCCATCGCGGACTTTATCTCGGTTGTTAGGCCATCCCTAGCGCGCGACGACGCGCGCATCCGGTGCGGCTACTTTGCGCGCTGCGGCGGGTGCCAGTTCCAGATGCTGTCGATGGCGGACCAGCTGGCGCACAAGCGGGCGGTGGTGGTGAAGGCGTACCGGAATTTCTCGCAGCTGCCGCCCGAGCTGGTGCCTGCGGTGCTGGATACGGTGGCGAGTCCGCTCGACTACGGCTACAGGACGAAGCTCACGCCGCATTTTGACGGTCCTGCGGGGAGGAAGCGACGGCCGCTGGAGAAGAGGCCGGACATAGGGTTCATGGCCAAGGGGCGAAGGACTACGCTGGATATCGAGGATTGTCCTATCGGGACCGAGGCCGTGCGCGGAGGCATGAAGAAGGAGCGTCAGAGGATGGAGACGGAGTTTTCCAAGTATAGTCGCGGCGCTACTATTTTACTGCGCGAGACTACTGTGCGCGTTCCCTGCGATTCTCAAGAATCCGAAGACACGGAAGCAGTAGCTGAAAACGATAAAGACGTAGTAGTAGTCCGTATCCCATCCCTCAACGGCGCCTACACCGACGTGAAATCCTGCATAACGGACCCCAAAGCCACGACGACGGAATACGTGGACTCCTCCAACGCCGACACTTCTCAAACACAAACCAGCTTCCAATTCTCCAACCCCGCCAACTCCTTCTTCCAAAACAACAACTCGATCCTGCCCACCTTCACATCCTACATCCGCCGCTCCATCCTCGCGTCCCCGCACAGGTGCCGCTTCCTCATCGACGCCTACTCCGGCTCGGGCCTCTTCACCATCACGCTCTCCGCCCTCTTCACCCGCAGCCTCGGCATCGACATCGCCCCGGACTCCATCGCCTGCGCGCGCCGCAACGCCGCCCACAACGGCCTCGACCCCGCCCGCGCCGACTTCATTGCCGCTGACGCGGCCGAGCTGTTCAAGAATGTGACGTTCGACCCGGACGAGACGGTCGTGCTGCTCGACCCGCCGCGCAAGGGCTGCGATGACGGGTTCTTGGCCCAGCTGCTGCGGTTCGCGCCCAGACGGGTCGTCTATGTGAGCTGCAATGTGCATACGCAGGCGAGGGATGTGGGGTTGCTGGTCAGGGGGTTGGAGGGGCAGGATGAAGGTGGGAAGAGGTATGAGATTGAGAGTTTGAGGGGCTTCGACTTTTTCCCGCAGACGAGTAATGTGGAGGGTGTTGCTGTGCTGAATCGGGTGGATGTGAATGGGAAGTAGACAAATGAACCAATGAATGAATGAATGAATAAATGATTTAGGTCAGGTGGAAAATGCAAGAAATGGAAATGAACACAAAAAATTGCATATTCAACAAATCCCGTTCATTCATTCATTCGAACCCCCTATTCTGGCAATCAACTTAACCCCTTCCTTTCCCCTTCTCACCCCTCACCCACCTTCAACACATATCCCAGCCCGCCCTCCCTCCCCTCGGGCTCCTCCGGCCTCGCAAGCCGAATAATCACGCTCCCATTCGCGCTCCCCTCCGAGCCCGCCGTCCCCACAGTGCCGCTCCGCCCCGGCCTCCGCACCACGCTCCCCTTCTCCGTGCCATGGCTGCCGGTGCTCGCGGCCCGGAAGCGCCGCCTGCTCTTGGGGCTCTGCGCGAGCTGGCCGCGGTAGCTGGCCGTGTCCGAGGAATACGACGTCGCGGTGCGGCCCAGCACCGGGGCGCTGCTGCTCACGGCCGTGCTGGTGGGAGGCCGGAGCGTGTTGCGGCGTTTCCTCTGCTGACGGTCCGGGCCTGCGGGGCGGTTTCGCCGGGACCGGTTCCGGGACGAGGCGGGCGATACATCGGTGCCGTCTTCGCTTGCTCCCCTGGCGGGGGAGCGGGAGACGAAGAAGGAGGCGGCGTCGTCTGTTTCGCTCTGGCCGGGGGCGTTGTCGTCGATGTGCTCGTCATCGAGGCCGTCGTCTTCGTCTTCGTCCTCATCTTCGTCCTCATCCTCAAACGATGGATCGTACGATTCCTCCTCGTACTCGGAGTACTCATAGTACATGCCGCCGTCGAGCTCGCGCATCGTCTCCAGCACCTGGCGCGGCAGCGGCCTCATGGACCGGAGGAGCCGGGCGAACAAGCACATGAGTCTGCGGAAGCGCGCTTCTGTCAGGGCGTGTCCACTGAACCTGGCGTTCTCGAAAGCGTTGAGGAAATCCGCTGCCCCGTTTCCTTGCCCATCCGAATCTCCATCATCATCATCATCATCATCATCATCATCGTCGTCGTCGTTCTCGTCGTCGCTATGATGATGTGGGTCTTCCCCATCGCTGGCGAGGGGAGCGATGACGCCCAGCGAGGCCAGATGCACGACGTACTCGCGCATGCCCATGTGCACGGCGCGCGTGAGCACGAAGACGGCCTCGACATCGAGGGCGCTGGGATCGCCGGGCGAGGCGGGCGCGAGAGATACGGCCTTCGCTTCGATCAAGTTGGGCAGTTCCGACACGATGGTGCTGTATTCGAGACCGGGGAGATCGGGGGATGAGGGGCTGGCCCAGCCGGGGTGGGCGACGTGGCCCCAGACTGGGAGTGTGTGTGGGAGTTGCAGTAGACTGTCTTTCTCATCACCCGCCTCTCCTTTCGCTTTCGCTTTCGCTTTCGCTTTCGCTTTCGCTTTCTCCTTTCTCATCCCCTTGTTATTCCTTTTCTCCTTCCCTTTCTTTTTCTCATTCCCATTCCCATTCCCACTAATCCCTCCCACGTCTCCCATCTCCTCCCTTTCCCCCTCCTCCTCCTCCTCCTCTTTCTCCTCCACAACGCCCAACCCCAACCCTAGCCCCAGACCCAGCCCTATACCCCTCCCTCCGTCCTGCTCCTGCTCCTGCTCCTGCTCCTCCTGTCCCCCAACCTTCGGTCGCGCCGCCCACGCCACGGCACAGCTCCTCCCTAGCTCCCTCCTCACCAGCTCGCGCACCCGCGCATTCGGCAGCCGACTGTCATGCCGCGGGATGGCGGCGACGGCGGACCGGGTCATGTAGAGGCGCATGCTGTAGACGAGGCCGAGGGCCAAGGCGGCGATCACGTAGGCGGCGGCCACCACGATGATGGACCAGTAGGACTGCGCGGCCGTCGAGTGCAGCACCTGCGTGAAGATGTCCGTCGCGGGGAGCAGGAGCAGCGCCAGCAGCAGCACGTACAGGAGCACGTACAGGCTGGTGTAGGAGAGGCGCGAGAAGAGCTTTGGGTGTGGGTGGGTGCTGGGTTTGGAGGTGGGTGTGGGAGGGGGAGGGGGGTTAGCGGGTGAGCCATGGTTGTTGGGGGTGTTTTGGCTGGATGGCCCCATGGATTGAGTGGTTTTATCTTTCTTTTTCTTTCTTCTTTTTCCTTCTGGTTTGGATGCGTGTTGATGGTATGGATCTGGCTATCTGTCTAGCCGTGAAGACGGAGAGAGGCAGATCTCGGGTTTGCGGTTGCGACGTGGAGGGATGAACGGCATTTCGGTCATTAGACGATGAAGATGATGGTTAGTGGTGATGATGATGATAATGATGGTCTAGTCGCAAATAGTATTTTCGATACCAGAACGTAAAGCCAGCATCATAGTTTCGTTTCGTTCCGTTTCGTTCCCTCAATTGCCAAACTATAAACAGGGAACCATGGCGCGTCGCAACCCTGTCGGAAGTCAAACCCAACTCGTCCGTACTGCAATAAGCGCGACTGCAAGAAAGAAAATGGTGACAAAAAGCGGATGCTGTTTAAAAAAAAACAAAAAAAAGGGCCTGTTAGAGAGAGACGAGAAGAATACACTGCCGCGACGAATATGGGATTTCTCACCCGGCTCCAAGAACAGAGGGACTGCCGTCGTTGCTGGATGGTTCAGCGTGATGTTGACGATCAGAGTTTGGAGCTGCAGCCTATGGCACATGCTTCCGTGTCCGTGGCTCCAAGTGCGTAGATACGGTGCGCACGGTGCGGCGCACACCGTGATCGTGAGCCTCGTCGAGGCTGGGATCCTCAACGCCGTGCATGACTCCTGCCTTGCACCTATTGTTTCATCTCAAACGTGTCCTGCCATTCTGTAATGTAGGATATCAGCACCGTGATAGGCAAGATCTCCTGGACGATAACCGTTACTCAACTAACAACAATATTTTGACCCGTTGAAACTTCGCAGTATCAAACTCCGTAGTCAGGTCCAACAGCAAGACCCCTTTGAATCACGTATGCTCCCAGACTAGCAAGCAGTGTTCATTTTCCCTCAAGGCTCAAGGAAGGCGCCCCTGCTATCTCCAAAGCCCATATCGTTCCATGGCCATCAAGCCACCAGCCCCAAGGGCCGCCACCCCAATATGTCCGCTTCTGTTCTGAAACAGCGGTAATCGGTGGGGCGCTGCTGAGCAACGGCTGCTCAGTGTTACAGTGACCGCACAGTACGGATGATTCACCGTACAGTATCCTCTCATTGAATTCACATTGAAGTCTTGGGAGTCCTGCAGCTTCGCATCTCCTATCGCATCATTCTTTGGAATCAATCCAGCCCATGCCAGCATACACTCTCAGACCCTCAATCACACCAAAATCAGTTCAAAATCGCACGCCATGGCCACAACACGGATACCCGTGTCAATGAGTGGTAAAAGTCGCCCATGAGGCGTGACCCGCCATCAATGCCTGCCATTCCATGACCACCTGCCCCGCGATGTGCCGCCAGAACATGAGGCCCACCACGTGATGCCAACGGACCAACGACCAACACACCTTCCTAACAGAGTCAGGACATGGTCGAAGGGAGGAAGCTCGCCATGTTGCACTTTCCATACTGAACGAGAGCATGGAATGGGACGGGGAAAGCGGGCGTGAGTGAGGATTGGGGGGAACAGCCGGACCGAAGAAGCGAGGGCTGCTCTCTACTTGTTTGCGTCTCCCCCCCCC
>JAOYMO020050739.1:0-41211 GCA_025802455.2 Iodosphaeria phyllophila
GCTGCTTTTCGGCAATGTTGTGTCACTTGTCTTATCAGGAGGAATTCTTGCACTCGATATTGTCATGATGTTGCAGCATACTGAGAAAGAATATTCCATCATAGCACTCGCTCTAGATTGTGCTTTGCTGTAAGTGAAATGTCCGGGTTCTACTTATGAGTTCATGTCTGAAGGAGCTCTTCCCTTCACCATATTCAGGGACTCGAATTACTGACACAGATAATGTCTTTCACAAATAGTGTACTGACTATCATCCCAACTGTCTATGGCGTGCGTGTTTATCGTCGCGTAACAGCCTACGATGACTACTACCATCCCCAGACTATGAAGAACGATTCTAGCTCCAATGGAATCGATGAAGAGGCCTGGGACACGTCCTACGATCCTGTACGTTATAGCGTAAACATCACCTCACCGGCAGCCCCGACGCCACATGACCTCACAAACACGACCAACACATCACAGCCCTATTCGCCCTCTGGTGACAATAGCCGCTATCAGGCAAAAGACCAATCTCAGGATGCGTTAAATACCCCAGGTCCGAGGGCTTCGACGGACAGCACCGGCCCTCGCGCCCTGTACGACCATAAACGCAACACTCAGTTTGACGAGTACGTTGCCAAGCGTCACAGCGGTACACTGTCAAAAGAAGCTGTCGATCAGGCAATACGTGCAGAGTTCGGGTGGGGTAAAAATGGTTACGGCGCTGGGAACAGAGTGATTCGGAGTGGCACGGTCGCCTCGTCGCGGCCTATGAGCGACTCGTTCAAGCGAGTGAGCAGTTGGGAGGTTAGTCTTGGCGGCCAAAACGACAACTACAACAGCGCTAGGAAGATCGAAGTGCAAACAATATCGCCACCTTCGTCCTCGTCATCGGTTTCGTCGAGCATGACAAGGGTGCGGGGCCTGAGTTTGGGAAGCGTTCCGGAGACGCCGGAGGAGCACGAGGCAGATGGAATGTTGACCCGGACGAGCGAGGCGGGTGACTCGACCTATTTGACAGTGGGAGTTGGCCGGAGGGGAAGCAACCGCAAACGCTTGGCAGAGGCCTGGGAAGAAATTCAGTTGGAGAGGGCAAAGGATAACCAAATAAAGAGGCAACGGGCTTCGATGCCCGCATATTAGTGATCATTTCTTGGTCTGAAAACTTGTCTATTGTTCTGGGTCCTCGCTTCTATGCAGTTCTCACCTTCACATTCTGTTTTCCCTGTGTGACTACTGGTATCGCATCCATGGCGCATCTGGTTGTTTGCCAGTGGTGGCATTGGTTGATTCATTTTGAATTGGATATTAGCATGGAGTTTTGGTGGATCAACTTATGGAACAGGGAAATAATGGTTAAGGACATCTGATGAGACTTTGTCCTTGTCAAATGGTCTCCAGCTAGGCAAAAATACATCGGGGCTTTCTCAAGCTCATCATGCTATCGGCGGCAAACAACTAAGAATAGAATAAGAAATAATCATGATTGATTGCCCAGCCGCTCTCGACACAGCTCGAACTGATCACTGTGTGTAGATCCAATCATGGAATGCCCATTACATCCAACCTATGGTCAGAACAGAGAGTGCAATAAGCAAAATGCTGCGCCTGTTGCGTGCCTCTCTATTTTATTATCGCCCGCTTACACCCATTTATCTGTCCACTAAACACCATTAACTATTAGACGTACACAAATCGAAGATTCCCTCGATTTACAAAGTTCATGTGGCCCCTTTCACGCTTGTTGCTGGTGAATTGACCCCCGATACCATATCGTCGTTTCTTGAACTACCCCTCGACGGAGGATCCGTAGACCTGTTCACTCCACGATTCAATCGCTTAACCTCTTGCCAAAACAAGGCTAACCCGGGATGCTCGGATGACTTGTCCTGGCTTTGCTGTGTCTGTGGTGAATCGTTCCCATTTATGAGATTGGAATTTGGTCGCTCTCCTCCTTCTTCGTCCCCTCTCTCCTCCTTAACCAGCTCAGCCTGTTGGTTCCACCAATCTCGATCGCGTGGGATTGGGTCAAAATAATGCATCTCAGGCACGGAGCAATTTTTGCCTTTATTGTGCCACAGCCGTAGCATATCGCGACCTATGCGAGCCTTTTCGATGCAGTCGTGGCAAACATTAAAATCATTGCAGTCGGCGCACTGAAGATGATCTTGAAAGTTGGCAGCAAAGCGTCCTTAAAAATTTTTTATCAATATGTATACGTTCCAACGGCTATATTCGAATGAGCCGTGTCCGCATGGCAATGACAGGACATACCGTTACACTGGTCGCAGGTGCGCACTGCAGAGCTGTGCGACTTATGTAGATCTTCAGGAATCGTGATTTCCCGCAGATAGGCGGGATACATTGTATGTCCATGCGTCTTGGCGGGCCCAAACTCATAACATCGCGCGCAGGCGTGAAAGAAGCACAAGGCGCATCGGTATGTCTTCATGTTCTTCATGTAAACTTGATTTGGAATGTTCGTTAATTTCCGCTGAGACTAAGAGATGGTGGGGCATTTAGTGTCTGACGGAGTGTTAACTAGTACGTACCATCTAGACACGATTCGCATCTCAACTTTCTTGGCGCGTTGCCGTTGTGTACTAAATCCGGGTTCAAAAGAGCGATATCTCGAACCGGACGGCGGCTACATGAACGGAAGTTGACACGAGCGAGACCAAGTCGCTGGCCTTGACTTATGATAAGATCGAACTTTCTCTGGCCGTTCCCATGACTGTGCTTGATCATAGTATTCCCGTCTTTGATCCTGTGGTTGCAAGTAAATGGTCAATACGTTGAAGCCAATATTCAGATAGTAGTGGCTTTGCGCGCTTACTTCACTCCGCACTCACGGCAGCCAAAGACGAATGAATCATTGTTTGGCTCCCGTAGATCAACCCGAAACATGTATTGCACAAACCGATGTTTGGGGTCGTGACCAGCCTGTCCAACACCCGAGCAAGAACCACAGAGGGTAACGGCGCCATTGTAGATGGAACGGCACGAAAGACACTCGACGAAGGGCTGGTTCTCGACAATCGACTCTTGGCAACGACTACAATGGGCTAAGGAACCACTGGTTGTGCAGCCGTAGCAGGAAGTGTTGGTAACAGGCGCAACCGCGTCGTCGGGACACCGCACGTCGACAACAGCCCGGTGTTGGTGGTCAGACCAGATGGACGAATAGTCAACCGAACACCCACTGCAGACGAACAGGTCGCAGTCGTTGCACCGAATTCCGCAGTGTGACGGCTGCGTGCATTTCTTGCACAACTTGTTGATGGGGGCCGAACCCCGTTGCGTGTTCTCTGCGATGATCCATTTCAACTTGGAAGTATGCGTCGCTGGGTGCTCGCTATTACAATCCACACAGAATCGTAAGTTGCAGTAAGTGCAGAGAAAGAAGTACTGCAGGAACGCGATGCCGGTACCGCAATGGCAGCAGTTGGCGGCGAGTGGAGGTGGAGGTGCGTCCGATGCCATCGCTACTACAGATCGTTTCCGATGCAGTTTCTTGTTTCCTGTTTTTCTTGTCGACCTGTTGACCTGTCGTTCCTTCCTGTTCCTATCACAGTCGCTGCTTAGCTACCACGCGTCAATAATCCCTCCTTGGATCGCTTCCGGTCCTCAAATTGTAAGGTCCATAAAGAGCACTCAAGCCCGAACTTCTAGCTGCTTTGTTGTCTCCTCACTGTCACGCAAAATGAAAACCAGCCTGTAGCCGTTCCACCCGAGATTAGTGTTCGAGCAAAAACATGCTAATATGTGTTGTTTTTCAATCAGCCTTGAGACCAGCATCGAGTAGAATCGACTGACCGACAACGCCGAGCTCAGCAAAAAACAGTAACGATCAGCGGCGGCTCGGTACCGCAGCTCGGACGCCTTGGCGCCACTTGCAGCTGAACGACTAACGTACATTTACTGTGTAAAGCAACGTCGCGTTACCCGGCCATGCCGGAAACAGCATGGACTGTCTCCATTGAAGGGTGAATGTCAAGCTTCACTCTCAGCCAATCAGGTGAATGTGGCGGTTCGCCCAGGCAGTTCATTCCTGCGAAGTGGCAGAGTCACAAGAACAACCTCAGGTCCCAAATCCTTCGCCAACCTTGTATCTACTATGGTACCGGCACCGATACCGGGATGGTGTTGTCAACCTGTTATCAAGTCTGACCCAAATCTTCTACACAGCATCTGTGGGCTGGATGCCAGATGATAAGAAAACATAGGTTCCAATGGGATATAACAACTACCGTACCTCCGTTCTTCCGACGATGTGTAGGCAAAGCACCATCCAAATCCGGTGATACTCTGCCGACAGACTTTCGGAAGAACAGAGGTGCAAGGCAGACAGTCTCACCAAGGCTTACAAATGCAAACGGACACATCTGATGCAGTTGTTTAGATACGGGCCCGGGAAAGTGGCTGATTCTACAGAGCGGCAGTCCAACACATGCTATGATACTATACTCCCGAGCTCCTCCGAGAGTGTGCGTTGGCTACCGATGATATCTATTTTCCGGTCGATATTCGACTTCGGCATCGAGCTTTTGATATCTCTCTAAGTTCTTTCGGGTACTCACTCCGGTCGAAGACCTTTGACTTGAAAAGCTGACCCAGAGCGTTCGATGACAGCATCTACCACAAGTATCGCAATTCATGGGGCAGTTCATTTCTGACTCCTGCAAAGGCATGTCAAGGGCGAAGGGCATATCTATCTATGTTCCAAGAAGGCACTCACAAGGGTTGCGGCCTTATCCTAAATCTGGTAATGATATACTATGGGGGGTGGGATAACCCAATCACCTATGCCCTCGATGCTTTACCCTGGTCTGTCCAGATTTATGTGTGCAGTCGTCTGTGTAGAATCAGCACAAATCTAATGAGCTTACCACATAACATAAGTAACCTATTCTAAATAAATCCTATCTATTTTTCATGGCCAACATATTACATGACGTTGAAATCATCTCAACCAGAAGCTATGGTGGCAGTGTTGATGCCCTTGAAAAAATAATCCAAAAACATGGTCTGCGTGACTGCGGCCATAAAGTTGGATCGACCTATGTAATTACCCCAGTTAGGCGCCTTCTGTCATGGCAATATCTCATACCAGCGCCGCAGGCGTTGCAAGCACACAAATACTCGTCTAGTGGTCCACTGGCAATACTGCCAGAGTGATGTTAAGTCACTTATGTCACGTCTTCGCTGAATGTCAGTTTTCAAATCACATTGTATATCAACATTCAATGGATAGCCCTCTAGATTCCGCACTAACTCTGTAGGTAATCACAATAACACAAGGCACCCACGAACGTACGAATGTCGTACCTAATCGAGGTAATTATTAAAATTTAAATTTCCGGAATCCTGTTGAATGCAATTATCATGGTTCAAAAGGCCAACCACAACCTAGCTTTGCCGTAGAATGACGTCCCCGTAAATAGATCTTAAAGAAATTTGATTTTCACGAAACACGTGGCGATCTATCCCAGCATATTATGTACAATCAATGATGCATTGTAGCTACTTCGTACTGTAGAGTGCTACAGTCAGACCGTGACATAAAGATACTAATTTAGTACTGTACAGGCAGAGCAACTTCCACAAGAATCGGGACACGGCTCAGAGTCTCACCATAACACACCGAATACTCTATGTTTTTGAACGAACGAAACATCACAACAGAAACGTCATTTAGATAGATGCAACATATCAGAGCATTTTGAAAGCCAGTAATTATGGTTATCATTTCTTTATAGCAAATCAGTCAATTTTCGAGCGCGCAGTACGTACCGGTACTGTCAAGTTCGCCAGAAAAATGACAGCCAGAATTACTGGCTTTCAAAATGCTCTCTGATATGTTGCACCTACCTAAATGATGTTATTGTTCTGCTGTTTTGTTCATTCAAAAATGTAGACCTTTTGGTATGTTTTGGTAAGACTCTGGGGCCGTGTCCCAATTCTTGTGATAGGCTCTCTAACAGGTGTGGCACTGTTATAGCTGGTCAGCGTTACAGCGAGACTTTGCTATTGCTTACATGATTTAACCAGGAAAGGTCTTGGAAAAGATGGAAAGCGTGCCCAGACCCTAACCAAACCTTAGTCTTGCCAATCAAAACCCGCTGCTCGTTTGTAGGAACAAGTCGTCTCTATGTACGTTGGATGACATCATTGAGTATTATGCCTGCATCGTGAGGTAACAGATGGCAAGAGTTAAGAGAATAACCAGATTGGTATACATACGGTCGCTCTATACTGAGTTCTGTCTGCTGCCACCAATTGAACTCAAACCCTCTCAAAAGTCTTACCCATCCCGGGTCAACGGTAGCGAAACCGTTTCCATAGAGACAAGGCAAAGGGATCAAGAAAAGCAAAAGCACCTAATTTCCCAACCTTGCCAGATCGATCCGCCTACATCACTCAGCAGGATACGCATCCTTCTATCGAATATCGAGACTTGTTGTTATGGCAATTAATTCATATGGAGTTCTTGAAGAGATGAACCACCCGCATCATTAAAGCGCGGTATCTTTGCAGCGTAGAATCGGTATACCCCAGTCGGATTGTACAGTGAGAGGACAAAAGTTCCGAGCAAAGTTTTTCGCACCAAAATGCCCGATTTCAACGCTGAAATTCTGTTAGGCAACCACAATCGTCGCAACAAGCTATGTTTATAGAATTGTTCAAAAACTGATCAAATCCTAACATACTTAGGTTTTGTTCAATCTGAATGAACACTGCGAGGCCCAGCTATTGAAAACCTCACTTGGAGATTTTGCTCCACCAATAAGCTGAAAATTTTGGTGGGATCGACGCTTGTAGCGAGATTTCTGAGAGCTAGGCCTCGCAGTGTTCATTCAAATTGAACAAAACCTAAGTATGTTAGGATTTGATCAATTTTGACCAATTCTCTATACATAGCTTGTTGCGACGATTGTGGTTGCCTAACAAAATTTCAGCGTTGAAATCGGGCATTTTGGTGCGAAAAACTACTTTGCTCGGAACTTTTGTCCACCCACTGTACATAAACGGTGAGTTTTCGAGTCTTACCACCACCACCACTCCACCATGCTTCGATTCTACCGAGCGAAGCCCTTGATATCGTCTGGCTTCTGATTTTCACCCGATCTAAGGCAAAACTTATCGTTTTGACGCCAAAGCAATAACGAAAAAGAGGATGAGCTGTCGGCTTGGTCCCGAAAGATTTCTGAAAAGCCACTGCTTGAAGGGATGTCCGAGCGACCACGTGACTGGCTGCCACCCAAATGCTGATGCTGTGATATGAAGTTCAAGGAGCTTCGCCCCTTTACAAATTCAAATCACAGGTCACAAGATTGAGCGTATTCGATGGAATTTGAGATCAAAAATATTAGGGTGCTTCTATCTACAAGGGATGCGCTGTCCACACATCTAGCCTTAGAATTGACTATAAGGTGACAATCATTGGAAAAAGCCAGGTGGGGTTCTGTCGTGGATTGACTCTCCTTATCGATTTGAGTGCCAGCATACCAACTTTTGCGTACCGATATCGTGTTGAAGTGGAGAGAGGTGAAAACTGGTAGAAAAGTAAAAGAACAGTCCGTTTTGTCGCATCAATCTAATTGTGCGTCATCCCGTTTCGGGTCAGTGTAGTACACTAGTTTGGTGAAAAAGGCCAAATGCGACTCAATTTTGACCTCTGACTTTAGTTCAGTCTTCACCCCAGTGGCCCGAGTATCATTAATAGAACACCTGTTGACCTGTACCGGTATGTGCGAACAACCCAAGACACCAAGATTTTCTATAGCCATTCGCCCCAGTAAGTAGTAACGTTTATTATATTAATGAAGCCCGCAACGATGTTGTGAGCCGGGTCTTTTGTGTATTGGTATCGATCACAGTCCAGGTAACGATTACGCAGTACTGTATGTTTTATTCAGCTCTTTCATCCGCCTTTGGTCCTACCGGTTGCCCATTTGTAAGACAAGTAGGGCAACGGCCGCCTACAAATGTTATGCCAGATCCCCTTATCTTCTCCACGCCGCACTCGATGCAGTGTACACCACACAGATATCTATAACAACCCTCCACAGGACACTCGATTTTCCAGCGACAGTCTTGGCCAAGATGCTCGCCGCCACACCGACAATTCTTGAATCTGCATTCCTTTCCTGAGTGGCCGCGAATTCCACACATGCAGCAGCGGTGTTTGCACGTCATGGCATTAGTGTGCTTGGCATGGCCCGTTGGATAAGGGTTACCACATCTTCGGCTGCATAGAAGTGGGCAGTCGGCAGCAGAATGGTATTGAGGGAACGGTCGACATTTGCATCGATTCTGCGGCTGCAAGGCGCAATGTGAGATCTTGTGGCCGGTGTGGCCGCAGTAACCACAGCGGCTCTGGCATTCCTTGGTGCGGTGGGTCTTCAAGCAGTTGTCGCAATGTGGATGGCGATGGGTTCCTTCAGCGTTGTTTCGTCGACCATACCCAATTCCTACCTTGGGCGGGCCACCGAACATGGCATTGATGTGTGTCCGGCTCAAACTTCGTCGTCGCGTCATTTTGTCTAGATGCGATACCGGAACAAGCGGAAAGGATACCATCCAAGTAGCACGACTAACGTGCACGACGCCGCAGGAGGGACATAACTCATTTCTCATCGGCGCGTCACAGCGGAAATGTGCCGTTTCCCATATTTTCAGTGACTCGCTTGAGCTACGACTTGGTTTGCCACGAAATAGGCAAGGTGCAAAGTCTGGACCTTTGGAGGAAAACAACCGCCTACGAGGTTTGCTTTGGCGTAAATAATCGAGAAGTGAGAGCTTCAAATAGCGAGGCGCACTGCTCAAGCCCTTTGCAGGAACAGTGAAGGCAGGATAAATGCAGTACTTATGATGCGAAGTTCCTGGCCAGCCACCAAATCCGCGATTTTGCAAGCCTCCCGAAAAAACCACAAATCGTTGCTGTGTCATGGTGTAAGGTCGATAGGATTTCAAGTGCTCCGTCATATCACTTTTCCAGTGTCCATTGTTCCGCATAGTCTCGTGGACTTCCTCAACATGATGAAAGTAGCATTTCACAGTGGGATCGAGTACTTCGAAAAAATATTGTTGAACGAGACTTAGCATACGGTATTCATTCGTCAGGGGAGGGTTGCCATCCACATCAAATGGCGACGCGGTGAACAGGATTTTTCCGGCTGTTTGTATGTCGAGACCTAAATGCCGATCAGAACTTTTGATGCCCATATGCAGGGGGCAAGTCGCCGGCACGAGAGAGCTCTTTGCAGGGCAATCCAGTAATATTCGTGGCTTGATTTTACGTGGAAACATATAATTTTGCATGATATTGTAGACCATGAGCTCTTGAACGCCTAAGGGACGGTGGTAATACTTTTCGAAATCGAGATCCATGTTGTTCATGGGGTAATATCGTTCCATGTTGGGTGTGTAGTCGCTCAAGTCATTTCGTGAAGAGGGCCGGATTGGGTATTGATGCCGACTACCTTTACAGACGTAATTAGTACAGCAATCTAGATCGTGCAGACCCTTCAGAGCATATTGTGTGAGACAAGAACTTTATCGTTGCCGGGTGATTGATGAGGCCATGCCGAACGAACCTACCATTAGATGAACGGCTATCGTATTCGCTATGTTCGTGTTCAAGCTTGGTTGGCGACGCAGGATCATTTTGTTTATTAGACTGCCGAGCACGCGGTGTTGTAGAGCATGAACCAGATAAAACACCGGTATAATCTCCGAATATTTTCTTCGAAGTGAGTCTTGTCATGTTTGGCTTAAGGGTGTAGAGTCGTGCATAGGCTGTTCATCTCCTTTAAATCCATGTATTGCTAGATGGAGCCAAGCATTGCGAAACCGCGTACAGTGGATTGAAGAAACCCAGGCCCAGGCTCTCTATGCATACCTAGAAAGATACGGCGCCAGATCTTCTTGACTGTCGATTTCAACCTTCGCTGATAAGACTTAAGTATGCGTCCGAAAACAATAAATCGTAGTTCGATCTCCTAAGCTTGAAACGGGTTGATTGATAAACTCATCAGATATCTTGGAGATAGACACCGGCACGGGTCGGCATTACGGAAGACTCTCAGATTGAACGTCATTCGCATTTGGGGTTGTGACGCGATCAAATGCACGTGCATGTAGGAAGTACGTACCTGTTTGCTGCATGGGTAATTACGTGCTTCTTTGAGTACAGTACAGTACAATGCAGTATAATACAGTACAGCACACAAGCAGTGGACATGGGACCTGTGGCAGTCGGAAGTCACACTGGTACACAGCAATGAGGCTTCTGCAAACCCCATTAACAGGTCTGTTGTGGCTGGCTGTCTATGTCTGTATCATGAACCACCTAGAATCAGGCCGTTAGGATCTGGATGAAGAGGTTTTCAATTGTGTGCAAATACGGTGCAGACCGGTAGGATTTTGTATCTGCTGGGAGACCATAGTTTTCCGAATGGAGCCCTCAATCCTTGCTATCCAACAACAGTAGGAGACAGTATGCTTCACTTATGCTTGGCGCAACAGTGAGGTATTTATGTCTGTAACTACAAAAACGTTCAATACACGATATCCGTGACGTTAGGTAGATGACACATCAAACCACTGCATGCCAACGTGTACGGAAACACCTTTTCCCCGAACCAAAATTATTTCATTTTCTTGTACCTTAGTCCGACTTTGTAAAGTTAAGGGAAACGGCGCCGGTTCACCCTGATGTCTCGGTACATTGCTGTTCTGTTTTTTGTGCTATGTCGTTAGGCCTACGAAACATGGGGCCCTGAGCGACTTCACAGTATTATTGAACTGGTTTTTCTACTCTTAGTCGTACCATTCGGTTTCACTGCCGTTGCGGAGCTTTGGTTTCCATCAACTTAAGATAGTATTGCTTGACAGATAAATTGACGTAGTGGGGATTTCTATGTGTGCGTGTATTCTGTTTTACAGAGTATGCCTCCAATCCAGAAAAAAAAAGCCAAAAAAAAAAGCCAGCAATACATGCCCAAAGATTCTCGTTTCGTTAGTCGTCACTCTGGAATGCAAAAGAAAGTCATGTAAATCGTCCATCCATATATCGCTTGCCTTGGGGCTGGTCATGTAATTACATGTCGGAGTATCCAAGTATTAGATCTAACTTGGTTGTCCATCGCCCCACCCAACAAAATCCATGGATTCGAAAGCATCCAATTCCATCAGTTGCTTCACAACGCCTTCTGACATAGAACTCAAGCTTTGTTGAGCTTGTCCTGGAATTCCCCAGCCGCCTGGTGCCAGAGACGGGTTATCAGATGCCTCGGAAACACCAAACGGTTGGTTCGTAGACGACCCTGTGCTATTGCTGAGACCATATCCTCCTGAGTCTGAGAAGAAGGCCGCGTTCGCTGCGTCCATTTCTGCCTGTGTCCCTAGTGGTTGGTTGGAGCCTATTGGACTCGCGTCGAAGCTTGTGTGATCTGATGGTCCCGATACACTACTTTGGCGATAGTCCGACATGGTGCTCGAGTTAGGGGTTGGTCTATTTGATCCGCTGTCAGGGTGAGACGACCCTGATATGTCATGATCACTGTTGACTTGGTAGTTCATGAAGCTCTCTGTAGGTGCTGTGCGAGTTGGCAGCCACTGTTGATGACTAACACCTGGCTCTGCGTCGGTTACCATCGACACTTGTTGACTTTCATTAGGTCTCGTGGCCTGGTTCCCCCCGTTGTGGAGAATTTTCACCATATCAGGCTTGTTTGTTGAGACGGTGCTTTTATCTGTGTTCTCGTCGGAAAAATTACATAAGCCAATATCCAGGGGCGATGTACCACAGTTTATCTTCCCCTGATCTACAACTCCACCTTGCACAGCCACCCTTGCCTCACGCATTGTGACTAAGATGACGGGGTGCAATGGAAGATTCTGCAAAGCGATTAGAACCGGTTGGCCTATGAGTCTAGAAGCTGAGGATCTACACTTACATCGTCCGAGCTGCTAGGGAAAGCTCCTCTAAGTTTGGGTTGTTGCACCATCAAACCCTCTAAGTCAACATCGAGTTGGACCAAGAAGCTCTCAGTCATGGGTTGCTTTCGTTTGAGGGCACTCATAGCCGTGAGCAAGAATCGTAGAGCATCCATCGTCTGGACATCATCGGGCCGACTTTTCAAAAACTGGATGAATACTCTCGACGCTACGTACAAACAAAACGAGGTGAACGTGTGCATCTTCAGTTGATGTCAGTTTTATATCAGAGATCGGCAATCCATGATAAGGGGCCTACCTTGGCGAGATCCAGGTGCGAAACGGTCCTCATGATGCTGCTGATCTCATTTGCTGCTGTTATGCAACGAACTTTGCTCTCGCTACCGACAGATGCTGGCATCGATTTTGCGTCCGCTTTGACAATAGCTGCCTGGTGTAAACAAATGGTACAAGTATGAAGAGTCATGTTGGTGAATACAATGTTTGGATTGGACATGCCGAAGGGCAGCTTCAAGTGCTCTGGAAGACATAACGACGTGTTTAGGAGCAAATTGTCTAACGCTCTATGAGACTTCCAAAATCCACCATGGAGACTGTGATCGGGCTCATCCTTGCTGGAACTGGATAAATGGCGGATATTCCTTCCGAACAGGCAAGCCATGAGTATAACTCCGCCGAATGAAGAGAGCTTAGCTGCGCCTGATGAGCACAGTGAATCGGCTAATGGGAACGTCGCCTCGGCTTTGCCCATCTCAAATGCATCTTCTGAGGCAGGAAGATGAGTCCTGATATCGCGTTCGTCCATCGACATGGGCCAGCCCGTTCCAATACTCGAGAAACGATCATTGCTGAAGGCCATCCAAAAAGTCCGCCTCCTTTCTTCTTTTTCGGTCCAGTCCCGCGGCGGCGGCAAACCTACAGATTGCAATCAGTGATGATGACCTAGAAAGGATATTGTAGAGCATGTTTTTTGCTTGCGCGTCTTGCCGAAACTTCATACGATTTAGGAAGAAGCTTGGAGCCATTTACATTGCTTGAGATCCTGCCCATTGTCGTCTATGGCATTCAGGCCAGTCCTGTGGCATGTCAGTGTCGAAAATAATAAGCGTAACTGTAGAGACTAACATGTGACATAGGCGCGTAGCAGACCCCGCATTCATCCAAGCTCGTGGGAAGTACATTGCCTTGAATTCGAATAGGGTTAATAGGATGTAGACCTGGATATGAGCAACCGATGTTGCCTTTTCGCCGAAGCCTTTGTTGCGATCAGCCTCTAGATATTTACGGGCCCGATCATAGAAAAGCTCCTTCATATTGAAAAATCTATCGCAAGTAGAGCAGGCCATTGCCCATGTGGCATATCGCAATGCTACTGGTGGTCTTTGATCTGGCGCCCTGGTTGAACGTTAGCAGGTTCGTGCTGAATTAGATGGATGGTTCCCTAAAACGGATGACACTCACAGATTCATAGTGGCAAGATATCTGAACTTGTGAATCATGGGTACTGATGGGTGAACTTTATCAAAGTATATTTGGTGCCTAGTCATGACGCATTAGTCGGGACTTAACTAGCTGTTTTTTTTTTGGTCTAGACTACAGAAACTCACAACTCATCAATCGTCGATTGTGGGGGCAGAGGCTCGTCGAGTCCCAGTCCGATCATTTCCCATGTGAAGCTGTTCGCTGTGTCGGCGGAGAAGTCCAAGTTGATGCCACCATCATTAAAGCTAAAATCATCCATTAAAGGCGCCTGCGGCGAACCGCCATTGTTGAACCGATGGTGACCCACATCACCGCCATTTGCGATGGTAACGGGTGGATTTGTGATATGAAGATCGGCTGTGGCGGTCACTATTGTGGTCTCGCTAGCGGTGGTGGGTTGTGGTGGACTTCTATGAATATTATCGGTGGTATTCTTGGTGACTTTGTCCGTGTCGGGGGCGTTGTTGGTCTTCGCATTTAGAGGTTCGGCTGCTTTGAGAAGAGACTCGACCTGATCTGTATGCCCTCAAGATATCAACAATTTGCCGCTTCCCTCTCCTTTCCTCCCTATGTTCTGCGCGCGTATGAAAAAGGACAGATAGCACCCACTAAGTCTTTCCTCCAGCGCCTTGACATAACCTCTTTTGGGTCCGCTCTTCTTCCGCACTTCGCTGTATGTGCATGTATGATTGAGTCGTTTACACGTTCCACAAGATGGCTTGACAGAATCGCAGCGCAGTTTTCTCTTCCGACATAGAGTGCATGCTAAGCGCTTTCGTTTCGCAACGGACGTGTCTACTGCGGTGTTCGGGTGTACCTCCTCGATTGCGTCGGCGATCGGATTGTTCTCGCCGCTTCCCGTAGTCAGATCCATATTGTCTGGCGACGCATCGGAAGTGTTCGATGACATGTTGCCGCGCATCAAGATGCAGCGTTATTAATGACGTTCACAGATCCACCATTGACTGTTCCTATCGCGCTTCAACCTCAGAATGTGAGTTCAGATGCTGGGGACTGGAGAAAGGGCTTTACCGATGTCCACCTGCCGCTACCGATATGTGCTCAGGAATTTTCGCAAGCATAACACATGCGACGCTTCCCTTTCTGCCTTCTCTCAATAGTCGTCTTGCCGCAACGCCTTGACTTGCTGGTACCTGACTACTGGTATGTGACCCCTTGAAATCGATCAGGCAGAGGGTGAGATTGTCGCAATCTCGCAGCCTAGGGACCCCGCTGATCAACGCGGTTAGATTCACCTTCTTGATATGGCTGACCTCAACCTGAAGCCCGGACGCCCTGCTGGTAAGTACACAGTAGGTAGGTATTGTTCCTTTCTCTCATTGGTAAGGCAAAAACAGGGTTCTCCGTGCAATTCAATCATATCCTGTGTTAACACTGTGTGTAATGTTGGATTGGAACTAGAAAAAACCCCCCTTTTTTTACTCTTACGGTTTCAGAAATGAACGAGACAAATGGATAGAGAACTTGTCAGCAGTGCATTGAATCCATCTTGCCGTGACAATTCGCTAGTAGCGGATTATTGGAAGAGAAATATATTATGCTGTTTTCTGCACAACACTACTTCTATAATCTGTAGGGGCATGGAATGTTAGCACGGGATATTTACAGCACGCTCACACTGCGAGTATGATCATGAGCCAGACCACCGATTGGCCTAAGATGCTCTGTAGAATCGAAATCCGTGCAAAATTCCGTGCCCGAGCGCTGCTTCCGGGCAACTTTCGTAACCTGGATATCAGTCGGGTTGCACTCATTACTGATGTTTCTGAAGCCCCGCGAAGCCCTCGGAAACAAAATCCGAGTTTATCATGCGGCTTGCAAAATATATAGCCCTTTCGAAGCTTCTTTCGAATGTTTCTGTAATTTGTCTGAGGGATGGGAAATCCATAATCATCGTACCTCGAGATATTAAGTCACGTCGCGAGCCTCCTCGACAGCTGAACCGATGTCGTCAATGATCTGCTAGATAGAGTTAGTAAGTAGCGTACTAACGTTTTATACCCCTGCACACTGTGAAGTTGACACTGTGCGCCTGTAGCGTATCGCGTGGACACCAGAAATAACTTCCTCTGCTGACGAAATGGCCATCCTCGGGCCGCTGAACTCGTTGAGGACGATTGACCGATATAAGTACAGGCACCGACAAGATGGCGTCAAATACTATATCACTAGCATTCAGGGGCAAATCCCGACCAATACCTTCTCGTTGCTCTAGTACTTGGCGATGGATACTAGTGTTTAGTATAGTTCCTTCTACTGTAATGGTACTATCCATACCTCTAAGAATCCATCTACTATGTACGTAGCGACTTACCCATGGCTTCCTAATTATCGCGTTTCATCTGAGTTGATCACGATCGGGCTGCCTTCTCTGCCTAGTGCCTACTAGGTAATGTAAGGGAAATGTTCTTGCGCATCCTGGCCTTCGATTATCGGCGCTTCATTTGGTTGAACACTGAAGGTTGTCTAGGGAATGTGTGAATTACACTGGTAGCTAGTGGAGAAATGAGTCTCGCACAATATGTGGGTAACATAATGGTGTCGGGGTAGGTATGCACATTCATGTAGCTCGGAAATGCACCAATCCGGTGCTTCGGGAGATAGCAACATTTGCGTATCGGGCTCCGCAGAGGCGTCAGGTAAACGTCAAGCAATTCTGAACTTTTGCGAATCAATATTCTCTCCCCTTTCAGTCAACCGTTGGGTGGGTTGCCATCCTGCAAGTCTTGTGCCCACGAGTACTCCGTATGGTAGGTACATAGCATGCAACTTGGGGCACCAAGGACATCGGTACTGAACAGCCCACGCACCCCAAACAGGGGGTTTCTTACTCTTGGGCAGGCACAGCCTTAAGCTCAAAGTGAGGTGCAGCAACGTCTGAAGTTGGGTTCGAAAGCTCCTACTGTACTGTCGAAGGTACATGGTGATGTATGTGAGCCCTCCTCCTCATCAATGAACCCCTCCATCGTTGCCGCGCCCCTGGCTGTTATCAATTGCTTCCCAAAACGCATTCCATACTCATCATGGTCATGTAACACCAAGCGAACCCCGGTTAATCGATTCTTACCTGCCCATCGGACAACACTGGTACGGCCTAGTAAATATTCGAGAAGATCATTCACAGCTCCGGTAGATCTCAGAGATCAGGATTTGAGCTCCACCATGAATGCCCAAGACCTGAAGCATTACCTGGCTGATGCGCCACCTAGCGTCGTGCGACTCGAGATTGAGAAGCATTTTGATGCATTGACGGACAGGCAAAAAAGATATGCTCATCATATCAGCCGGTAATACCTTTCTTTTTAGCTCCCCATCCGTCTGGCTATTTCTCGCAACGGTACCACTCACCCCGGACTACATGATGGCGCTAATACCATGTCTCGGACAGGGCGTCCTTCCTTGGCTCGCGGATTGTCATGAGACAAATCTCGCCTGAGTCGGAGAGCATCTATGACTTGATCCTGGCGCTGCACAAGAGCTGCGGCGGTGACTGGAAGGCGCTGCAAGCCAAGGCTAGCATATCTGATGAGGAGCTCGAGCAATTCCTCCAATACTGCGCTCAGTTTCTTGGTAATTCTGGCAACTATAAGAGTTTCGGAGATGCGAAGTTCATCCCAAGATGCTCCGAATCAGCTGTGCAAGCACTGGCAGCTACGTGTTCCCAGGCGGATGGCTTTTACAAGGCTACTAAGGGGGGCATTTTCTCGGCTAGTCAGTCCAGTCTCATGCACCTGGGTTATCCTGATAAGGGACACATGAACACGTATTATCCTGAATCACCAGATATTACGCAAAGCGAGATCGAGGCGGTAAATTCATGGATGGGCTCGAAGGGGCTCTTGCCCGAGAATACGCGGCTCGCGAAGAAGGGTAGTGCGTTTAAGATATTGATTGCGTCGGCTGGGACCAGTGTACCCAGTGAAGGTGGAGACATAGGCAAGGACACGGAGTTTCCAATCAGCGAAGGCAAGCTGGCTGGGAAGACCATCAAGCTCATCTATGGTGACTATTCGAAAGAAATGGCCAACATAGCAGCAGCCTCCAAAAAAGCTGCCGAGAATGGCGACAACGAAACACAAAAGAACATGTTTGAAGCCTACACGCAGTCCTTCTCGAATGGATCGTTGAATGCGTTCAAAGACAGCCAGCGTTTTTGGATTCGCGACAAGGGACCTATGGTCGAGTCTAATGTCGGATTTATTGAGACCTATCGAGACGCAGCCGGCGTAAGAGGCGAGTGGGAAGGATTCGCGGCCGTAGTCAATCTCGAACGGACCAAGGCATTTGGGGCGCTGGTTGACGCGGCTCCGGATCTAATACCACTGTTACCGTGGGATAAATCGTTTGAGAAAGATAAGTTCCTCTCTCCCGATTTTACGTCTCTGGAGGTTCTGAGCTTCGCCGGGTCTGGCATCCCTGCTGGAATCAATATCCCCAACTACGATGATATCCGACAGACCGAAGGATTCAAGAACGTGTCCTTAGGCAATGTTCTCAGTGCCAAGGCGCCTGATGAGAAGATCCCCTTTATCCGCGAGGAGGATCTCGGGGTCTATCAGAAGTACCGTGATGCCGCGTTCGAGGTTCAAGTGGGTCTCCATGAGCTGACGGGTCATGGCTGTGGAAAGCTTCTCCAAGAAACCTCACCCGGCACGTATAATTTCGACCATGCCAATCCGCCCATCTCGCCATTGACCGGAAAGCCCATTACGAGCTGGTACAAACCAGGTCAAACCTGGGGTTCCGTGTTCGGAGCCACAGCAGGATCATACGAAGAATGTCGCGCCGAGCTCGTAGCTCAGTACCTCATGTGCGAGTTCCCTGTGCTCAAGATCTTCGGCTTTGGTGACGGATCCCCCAACATGGACGGCGAGCCCGGCGACGTACTCTATGCATCATACCTTAGTATGGCCCGCGCCGGGCTCACGGCCCTCGAAATGTGGGACCCTAAAAGCCGGAAATGGGGCCAGCCGCACTCCCAGGCCCGCTTCTCCATCCTACAGTGCTTCTTACAGGCCGGCGACGACTTCTGCAAGCTGCAGTACACGGATGAGGACCACGAGGCTAGGAAGGATCTTAAGGGTGCTACGATCCGCCTAGACCGGGCCAAGATCTTGACGACGGGACGTCGTGCCGTGAGCGATTATCTGCAGAAGTTGCATGTGTACAAGAGCACGGCGGATGTTGAGGCTGGAACGCGATTCTTTGGGGAGATGACGGCTGTGGATGATGAGTTCTGGGGTGGGCGGGTGCGTGAGGAGGTTCTGAGGAATAAACAGCCGCGGAAGGTGTTTGTGCAGGCCAATACGTTCTTGGACGAGGCTACGGGCAAGGTGGCGCTCCGGCATTACGAGGCCTCACTGGAGGGGATAGTGCAAAGTTGGGCAGAGCGGGAGGTGTGAGGTTGCGTGATGGTCATTGATGGCGCCTTGGTATGCTAGGACGAACGAATGAATGAATGAATGAATGAATGATTGATTGATTGATTGATTGGATGAGCATGAGCCGAATTCAAATTTCTACGTAGATCAATGCAGAACGGATGCGGAGGAAATATGAATTTGGAGTATCTACCTCAGAGCAGAGAGGAGAGGGGTCAATATCATGTGATATGAACGGCGCTTTGCCCTGACTCACTCGTGAGAACTAGCATAGCAACTCATACTGTACATAACATCATGGCCTGGGTGCACAGTAAAAACCCATGGGTACACAACCGGACGAAACGGATGCACCGAACCAGCCAAACTGGTATCAAATTTCACGTAAGAATCCATGATCATGTTGTAGTTGACCTGTGGACCCTCAATACAGACGCCAGAAATATGACCGATACCAGCAACTTTCTCCGCCCCAGCGAAATCCCACTGCTGGTGTCGGGAATTATCTTTCGGTGGCAGTTGTGTGCTGGTTAATGGACTCATTGGTTGAATTGGTTTATTGTCCCTTTCCCTTCGCCCTCACGACGCCTACCCATCTGCCTACCGCTGTCGACCCTCGACCCTCGAGAAAAAATCACAACGACAATAACAGGTCGCGAGGATAAAAAAGAAAATAGCTCCTGCTTCATTGGTGTGTGCGCGCGTCCCCTAAGTGGTTTTGAAACTCATGAACTACCATTTCATCTCATGGGGCTTGTCGCCCTTGCGCAGGCTGAATGAGGCACGGAGATAACTGGACAACATGTCGACCTTTTTGATGTTGGCGATCAGGGCCTTGTCAATGGCCTTTTGGTCGCCCGCCCGAGTGGCGTTGATTTCCTTCTTCTACAAATTTAGGCTTTCATTAGTGCATGCTTCCCCTGGCAGAGCCAAAGTTACCCGAATCTTAAGTTAAACGTACCTCTGGCTTTTCACCCTGCTTGAAAAAAGCGTCCTCGCCGGTCTTGTCGGTAGTCTTGTCGCGCGCAAAGTATTTGGCTTCAGCAACCTCGCTGACCTTAGAATCGTCCAGCCCGTCCAGGTCGACCGAGGTGGAGGTGGCAATGACATATCGGGAGTTGACGCGGCGCAGGGGCACGCCGTTGATCTTGAAAGGGCCAGTGACTAAGAGAACACCTTGGTCCAATGTCTTGAGTAAGATCACCCGCTTGCCCCGGAAACGGCCGGCCAGGAGGATCAGAACCGTGCCCGGCTTGAGAGATGAGCGAGGAGCCCAGGGACGAATGGCTTTGCGAGTCTAGATTTGGGTGATCGCCAGTCAGTCCACAGTTCCAACGATGTTCTTATATTCCATGTGCGGATCTTGTGCCAGCCGTGCGCCCTGTAATCCCAGCTCTTCCAGCTCTTCCAGCTCTTGCAAAGTGTGCCCCGTCTTCATCTCCATCTACATCTCCATCTTCCAACATCGCTAGTATGCATCCATTGATTTCATCTTTCCAATGCCCGCTCCCGTCCTTCCTTCCTTCCTCTCCCTCCACACCATACCGATGACCCCAGGCGCGCAAGCTAAAAGTCGACTTCCACCAGATCTTCATGCGTCAATTACACACTCACCTTCTTAGGCTGAAGGTCGCCCTCAGCGGGGTACCATTTCTGGGCCTTCTGGGTGTGGTGCGGCACCTCCCGCGTTGACTTCCCGAAGGTCTTCTGAGAATTGGCCGGCGTCGACATGTTTTCGATTTGCGGTTGGTCGAGCGAAAGGAAATGAATGAAATGACCGTTACGGCGGCCAAACAACTCCGGGACTAATAGAATCCAGCCTCAAGGGGTTGTTGTTGATGTTGTTGTGTTCTTGTCGTTGTCGGCAATTGCGGGTATGTGTCGTTGCTGGTATGGATTGTGCCTCGGTGTGGGTTTCGTTTTCCTTTCGCGATAAGCACAGAGATCGCCTTGTGGTTTTTTACGCCGCTAAGCACAAAATAGCCGCAGCCCTAAGCAATTTTGCGAATGTCTGTGGCTTGGAGACAATGTGGCATGACCTTTACCCCACCAAGTACGTACTGAGTGGTCATCTTAACTCCGTAATTCCGCAGGACTTCTGGAAGCTGTGTGGTTATCAATCTGATAGCGGACTCAGCATCGTGGCCCGAGCTCCCTTAACTCACCCTTTCGGTGACCTTTTCACCACGTCTTGTCGCTTTACTGTGTAGCATGGCCTTCGGCACCCGGCAGGCTGCACCAGAATGACGAAAGCTGGCTGGTTCGCAGCCTTGTGTTTATGAGAATCCGACGAACAGCAACAATAACTGCCACAACAACAAAAACGGATTGAAAACTTACTGACACTTGAGATGAATGCCTCTTGAATGACCAGCTACTCGGAACAATCAATCAGCTGAAAAGTTCAGCCTTGCTGCTGTGTCTTCAACATGTCTATCGCGCCCATCATCACCTTTAAAGCGGGCATCTGCGACGCCGACGTTCGTACCCCATATCCTCGCCGCTCTTCCTCCTTCTCTCCCTCGACCGAACAAAGGGCAATATCTTATTGACGGTGACCTGTAGACTTCGGAGAAACCATGGCGCATAACTTCGAAACCAGACCCCGGCTATATCTATCTCTACTCCGAAGATGGTACCTCTGCCCTCCAGTCTATACCCCAGTGTATCTGCATTTGTCGCCTTGGTGACTGACCTTTCTTTCTCTTCTCGCAGACTTGATCCACTTCTGCTGGCGCAAGCGCAGCGATCCCGCGGACCAACCCGAGCTCGATCTAGTCATGATCCCGACTGACGGCAGTTTCGTCGCCCATGAATCTGGCAAGCAAACCAAGGCCTCCCTCAAGACTGACGGCCGCATATTCGTCCTCAAGTTCTCCTCCTCCTCCCAGCGCCACTTCTTCTGGCTACAATCCGCCCCTCAGGGCCGCAATGGTGATCCCAGCCACTTCAGCCCCCGCGACCTGAAGATTGGCGATATCGTGCACCGTCTCCTACAGGGCGATGAAGTCAATGTACAGGCTGAGATTGCCGCTATCAGCAACGGCAGTGGAAACCACCGGGAGGACAATGATGGAGATGAGACTATGGAGGACGCTGGAGATTCAAGTCAGCCCCCTGGCGGTGCGGGCGGTGCGGGACCGGATGCCACGGGCGGTGATGTGAGGGAGGAGGGTGAGGGCGCTAGAGAGGGCGGAGCTGATGGAGCTAGAGCGTAGGTTTCATTCAAAACATACCTCCCATTTTACGACAAGAGCGCGCATATAGACTTGGCATTGCGGGAAAAGAGATCTCATACATGACATTGCCAAGAGAATAAAGCAAAGAGGAACACAAGAAGACTGCAGGCGCAAATATTCTCGGCACTAGGGAAACCAGGGACAAGTTTCTTTGTACTTTTAGATCGCAACATTGTTTTTGAGCCTAAAGATACACACATCAAGACGCTACGCAACGCAACGCAACGCAACTGTCCCACCTGCCAGGTTCCTTGGCTAACGTGTGTGTAATAGTGCTACTAGTGGGAATGTCGATGCCGCTGCCGCCGTAAGAAATTTCCTCGACTCCTTAAAGGGCCGCGCTGGAGGGGGCTCCATGCAGGCCGAAAGCAAACTCTACCCCATGCTCTCCGACTTGCTCATTCCCCCCACCACCGTCCCCGTGATTCGCGACGCCGACGAAGCACAACTCGACAACTTACTTGCCTTCCTGCCCCCAGCCGTGGTCGTGCTCTCGCAACAAGGCGATTCCGGGGACAGCAGCGTCGCGGAGCCGACACCCGCGGCCGTGGAAGCGGCCAAGGCTGCCATGAGTCTGGGCCAGAAGAAGGCACTTCTGGAGAAGGTGCTGCGGAGTCCGCAGTTTCACCAGAGTTTGACGAGTCTTACGATGGCGCTGCGCGATGGCGGGCTGCCAAGTGTAGCGGATGCTTTGGCGATCAGTGTGGAGAATGGGGGGTATATCCGAGGTGGGGGAATGCCTTTGGGCGGGGGCGAGGCTGTGGAGGCGTTCGTGGAGGGGGTTAAGAAGACGGTGCAGGAGAAGAAGTAGGGGAGTGGCGAGGGAGAGTCCGGTTTTCTGTACGATGTGTGAATAGCTGGTTTAGAAAGGCCTGCTTATGGAGAGAGCTTCTGCATCGAGAAAAGCTCATTCACAGATAACCCAGAGAGGGCATGGGTTTCGACGGCTGAAGGTGTTTCGACCACACCCTACAGAGTGTATGAATTCCCCCCCAAAATATCAACAAGTTTGCAAATTGTGACTAGACAAGAGTAAAAATTTTCCACACTTTGTTGGGAAGATGCTCACTCAACCGAATTCACCAAGCTCTTGATCACGATTCAAGCCCCCGCTACCAGATCCCAGGCGTGCCTGATGCGCCTGAATGGCTCTTGGATCCTGATGATTTTAGCACATGAAAGAGGTGTGAAGTACATTGAGTACTGTACTGCGATACTGTGCTGCAGCTCGCGAGGCTAGCACTAAGACAAAATTGGATACTGTGTAAGCTCCGCTTAGCGCTCAATGATTGAACAGGGACCATGTTAGGAAGGTACCATAGTACACTACAATAGTTATCAGATGCTTTTACAATGAATCAATGCCTTAAAGCATGGCCATCAAACTTGTACCTAAGATACTGTAGAACATGGAACACGACACGCTCTCCCATGTTCACAGGACTATAATCTCGATCAATTCATAGAATTCATTCCCAATCTCCAAATAGCTCGTTCCCCAACATGGCAGAATTCGCGCCCAGCCTCCGATTCCCCACGGATCCAGCCACCTTCGACAACGACGACCGCATCTCCTTCTCCAAGCTCGACAACAAATATATCGCCGTCCAGGACGACGGCACCGAATTCGAATTCGATGCGCAGCTGAAGCGCTGGATCCCTGTGGTGGACGAAGAGCTCCTGGCGCAGCAACAGCAACAGGCGTACGGGGGAGGACATGACGAGCTTGACGACGATGGGGCGAGACTCGCAGTGCAGCGCAATAACAACAAGAAGCGGCGCAAAGAGATAGTGGACGAACAACGCGCCCAGAAGCGGCAAAAAAACCAGCAACCACGACAGAACACGGCTGTTTATATCACGGGGCTGCCGGTCGACGCCACTGCGGACGAGGTACACGATGTTTTTTCGCGCAAGTGCGGCGTAATTGCCGAGGAGATCGATAGCGGCCGCCCGCGCATCAAGATGTACACGGACTCGGAGGGGCACTTCAAGGGCGATGCGCTCGTAGTCTTCTTTAAGCCTCAGAGCGTTGAAATGGCCATTATGCTGCTGGATGACACCGACTTCCGCATGTCAGCGTCGGGCCAATCTAGCGGGCGTATGCGTGTCCAGCCTGCCGATTCGAGTTACAAGAAAACGTCGTATGAGGATGGAGGGGGAGCAGGTGGAGGTGGTGGTGGTGGTGGTGGTGGTGGTGGTGGTGGTGGTGGTGGTGGTGGGTCAGCAACAGGAGGCGGAGGAGGCGGCTCAGGAAATGTCGATGGAAACCAGAATCATACGAAAACTAATGGCGAACACAAGAAAAAAATCATCAAGCGCACGCAAAAATTGGACGCCAAATTAGCCGATTGGGACGACGACGAGCCTGCCTATGTCACACATCCGGATAACTTGAACCCGCGGCGCGAGAAGCTAGTGGTTTTGCGCCATATGTTCACCTTGCAAGAACTCGAATCAGACTCGGCCGCGATCCTCGACATCAAGGAGGATATACGAGAAGAATGCGAGAAACTTGGCCCCGTCACCAACGTCATTCTCTACGATCTTGAGGAGGACGGCGTGGCTGGTGTCAAGTTCAAATCACCGGAGACCGCCGAGGCCTGTGTGGAACTGATGCATGGTCGAGCTTTTGATGGGAGGACAGTACAGGCCAGTCTCGCGACTGGAAAAGAACGCTTCCGAAAGTCGGGGAAAGGCCAGGAGAAGGAGAAGGACGATGCGGCAGAAGAGGGGTAGCAGGGTTATCCTTCCCTGTGTGAGATATTTGGTCCCACATCCATCCAAGGCGAGCTGGTCGCGAGATGGGTTCTCTTACAAAAAGACGACATATCCTTCTGTGTACAATTAACATTTCGATTAGCGTTACGAGGAAGCATGGCGTGATATTAACGTCATATTTTGTATTTCTAAGGATGGGTTGTAAAGCCCCATGAGCAAGTTGATAGGCTGTTGGCATGGACATTTTGATACCCCGAATATCCAAGGCTCTTCAACTTGAGTCTTACAGGTGTAATCGCTCAGCCTTCTCTGGAAGGCCAGTGTCCACCTTATTGATGAACGGCATCGCCAGTCCAGGCATCAGAATGGAGCGTGAAAGTCGGAGACATAGGAATTCCCTATGTAAAAGCTAGTTACACCCACAGCATATAGCAAGGCCGAAGAAGAACAACAAACTGGAGGCAGCATAACTGTTCATCGCTCAAGATTGCAGGCCTATCGACAAATTTGCGTCCGACCAGTAGCGCAGCATGCCCAATAAGTCCAATTCATAGAAACAATCATGAACAACTATGACAAGAATATTGCCGACAATCAAGATGGAAATCTTGACGATAATGCGGGATTACCACCATTTTGACTGCAAAAAAAGCACTGAAGCCCAACAATTTGTAGGGTCAACCCCAGAGACTAATACCAAGTTCAATGACAAGTTTAGGAAAGCTTGTGGTACGAAGACTCAGGAGATACCGGATTCGCCGTCGCCCAACCGCGCATTTCTGTTTCTTATGGAGGCTGTTGATTTCAAGTGACAGCTGCGGAAGTATGCTGAAGATAGCATTCAATCCCACGTTAAAGGTCCAGATACTTAGTCAAAGCCTTTTTAGGCGGAGGCGAGGGATACGATAAGAAGAGTAACGAACTCCGTTGATTCCCGCTGCTCCTCCCTCATGCCACTTCGATTTTCGTCTCCTGGACCATGATCCACCCTGTAATACGCCATGATTAGCAATTCTCACGAGGTATCCACGAAATTTCAAGGTATGGACCCGTCTGATGTAACGTCATCGCTATCCACTATGCAACACTCCTCTCCTAATTGTAATTCTAGGGCATCCCAAAAGTGGGGAGGGAAGGAAGTCTAGAAAATGAACGTACAGCTCGCAGCCTCAATAATCCGGCAAACCGTGGCCAACTCAGCTTGGGACCGAGGCGCATAAACCATCACGAAAGTCCACGGCACGGGCAGTTTGACCGCTGGCGGAGCCCTCCTCGCCACGGGGTGCCGCTGACCCCAGCCTTTCTCAATCACTTCCCGCGCGTCCTCAGGGTGCAAATTCATGTGCAGAGAGAAATCTGAACTATGCACATGGCAGATTTCCCCGTTGCACGTGTTGTTCACAGGATCTCGAGCGAAGAGCGCCAGGCCGTGTCTCTCGAAACAGGACACGCCTGTCGTCAGCTTCTCGCTATGCTTCCGCGCGTGACTCTCTAAGATCTGGCGGAGGAGGATGTAGCACTCCTGTGAGCCGCGCTGGTCATACTGACGCTGGGGCGCGATCCCGGCAACTTTAGGCCGTGGCCCGATGCGTGAGGGGAGGCATTGCTCACTCAAAATGCCTGTGGTAGGATTGATAGTTCTATCAAACTTAGGCGGCTTGAAGGGATCTCGGATGGCCCATAGCTTAAGCCAGTTGACACGGATATAACCTTTGATATTGGACGGCGACCCGCCGGGACCCAGCTTTAAGAAGTTCTGATAATCATTCTGCACAAATAGAAGAACAGGAATGACGCTTATTAGGATGACCAGGACTCGAGGCTCAAATAGGCGGACGCCTAGGATAAGAAAAACGGCGAGAGAGAATATGGACGGGCCCCCTAGTGTTACGGACATCGAGTCTTGGGTAATGGCCCTCTTGATGTCAGGCTTGTTACCGTGTTCACTGATGGGACCGGGACTCGTGGTTTGACACCCTTCGACTTCTATCAGGGAAAGCGACATGGTGATGAGCCGCCGAGGCAGTATTACTCAATCCAAAATACCAGGCAGTATGCACGTAAGCACGCGAAAAGGAGATACCGTGTCCAAATCGAGAGTATGAGTTGACCGTTGTCAGATGGGTAGTATCGCTGGATACCCATCGTCGAACATCACGAAGTCAGGGCGACGAGGGGTAGTCACAACTTTCATGCGGGTTGTGAGTGGCATGACAGAGAGCTCAATGCTCTCGTGTCTAACCTGCAGAGGCCAGTGACGAACCATGATACGAGCTTGTTTTCGTTCTGACGTGGAACCCCACCCTACGGGCCACCCACCGGATCCCCCAAGTGATGTCCTGGGCGGGCTAGTGCAATAATGCCCACGAGCGTCACGAGATTGTGCAAAAAGAAAACATTTGGACAGGCCCCTTCAACCCCCATGTAACTCACTAAATTGGTTTCAAATTAATTGTTTGATGTTCATTCCTCTCTCCGAATGTAATTTTTCCTAAATGCAATTTTTAGTACCTTTGAAATTGGCTCTAGGAGAATTACTTTCGGAGAGACGAAGACGAAGGCATGTGAAGAATATGTAGAGAGCTTCAGGAGGACCACCATGACAACAATTAGACATGCGGTTGAAATATTGTGTCTGCGTCTCCTCGAATGGATCCGTTCCTTTCCTCGACTACCTCCTTCTCTCGGCCCTTCACTTCTTGCTTTTCTGTTGCTAACATATTGTTCCTCCGTATTACCAAAAGTCTGGATACAGCTAGTACATGATTGTGGTGCAGTCTGTATCCAGACTCTCGAAAAGGCGGAGGTAATTGCAGAATATTGAGACACCATTCCCCAATTGCAACAGCTCTCAGGAAAGTGCGGATAACTTTTCCAATTCAGCGTGGTGACACTGGCCCGTCTTGGGAAAAGTAGTCCAGTAGATGGAGTTTTACGTTGGCAGACTACCTTGCGGCGTTGGAGGATTGGAGGCAAGTTTGACACATGTGATATTGGCCTGCAATGGTTGTCTTTCTCTCGATCTTTGGTGTTGGTTGTTTGTTACCTACAGTATGTACCCATACCGGTATGACCTGGCTGGCCGGCTCTCAGCGGTAACAGTCGGCATATTGACAAGTTGGGATGCCAACCATGGCCCACCAGTTTGTGAGGAAATAGCATCGTAACTTTAGAGGTCAGGTTTTTCTCATTGTACCTGCACATGGCGGCCGGGTCTTGGCGAGTGGGTCGCATGCAGCGCGCCAAGCGGGTTGCCCTGGACACGAGCTGCACGATGACGCAGCGGCGGTGGATAAACGTTCTCAATTCGCCTATTGCACGCCTACCAAGCAGCTTTGGTGGATTTTCTGTAACGCTTGCGTGTGTTATCTGTCCATGCTCAGGTGTCTGTGCTGTGACAGACTGACCAGCATCAAAGTACCCCAAATACCTATCAAATTAGAGATGCTGGTTGTCTCGATATTGGAAGTGAATGTTTGTATTTTTTCTATTTTTTAAACTGAGGAATGTACCAGTAACAAGTTGTAACTTGTCCGCACCTGGTTGGTGTTGTTTTTTTCTCTCGCTGTGCTGTTGAACGCCACTCGCTCTCATACAATTTCACTGTCAACATTTCGAAGATCTTCCTTCCCCTAGTTTCACCTTAGATTTCTCCGTCTCAATCGCAATCGCAACTCTATCTTAGATTCCGTCCGACCTCGCGCGATTTTGTTGAAATCTGCTAGACTATCGGCAGCGGCCCGGAGACGCATTGACGAAGCTTGTCGAGCTGATAGCCACGTTGTCTCCGCTTGCCTTATGCGGGTGTGATCCGATACTGGACTGGAATCAAAATAGTAGGTACGTACCCCACCAATTGCGTGGTAGCGCGTTCTGGTGTGTGCCGCGTGCAATTTGGCACTTTCCACGCTGGACATGACACCCCTCAACATGGAGAACATGGAGAATATGGTGTGACAAGCCTGTTGGACGATTTGTATTTTGTCGCTCGCTTTCTTCTTTCTTCGCAAGTAATGAAGTTGTCGAATTACACGTTAACATGCCCCAAAAAGGAGGCCGCAACGGCGTACTTGCGGCAGCACGCGGGATGAGCGGTCTGAGCTTGAACCTCTTGCGCCCTAGGGACACTCGACAACGGTTGCCAGTGTATGAGGCATTGCGGACACCTCCGCCGAAGGAACGCGATTCCAACGATTCGTACGAAGATTCAGATGACGATGGTTCTTCGGACATCTCCTCACCTAGCACAAACAACTCGAGATATACATCGTCTTCCTTCGCTGCCTCAACAACGCCTATTGGCAGTAAGAGACCGTTTGCATTGCCGCGAAGACCGGTGCGCTTCGGCCCTCAACTTCCCAGCAAGGTGGTCCGGTATCTGTGTTTGGGCTTGATATCTGTCGTGATTTTGTTTATTTTCAGCCTGGTGCGAGCCAGCCAGAATGAGAACCATCGACTGTTGAAGGGTGAAGTCCCCAAGAAACCACCTCCTCCGCCGATATGGGAGTCTTTTCCTTTTCTTACTCGCTACTATGGTGGCATCCGGAACTTGGTGCCTCTGCAAGAGAACGTGCCCGAATTCCCTAGGCCCGACGATGAGCCGCCTATTGACAAGCTCTTCTACGTCAATTTCACCCACCCTGTCGATTCAGAAACAGCAAGCGAAGGCAAGGTGTCTTCCAAGGTGGAGAAAAGAGCATTTCCCATGAGCAAGGAGTTCATCCAGAACCAAGACAGCATATTCAAAAAGGCGCCTGAGAATATCAATGAGTGTTTCATCGACCGTGCCAAGAAAATGCGAGTCCCTCCCATACGCTACTACGAAGGCCGTCCCAGTGGATTTCCCCAGGCCGTTGGCGGATCCTACGAGTTGCTGGACTTGAACGAGGATATCTGCTACGAGCGTTACGGCCGCTATGGACCCTACGGTTTAGGATACTCCGTGCGAACTGGTGGTCTGGGCATCGGTGAACATGGCGAGACTGAAGGCGCCGAATCTACCTGGGAGAGGGTTCCTCAGATCGATTGGACTACCGTGGATTGGGCTGATGCCCAATCTCGTTGCTATCAACAGAACGCTGCTCGGTACAAGCCGCTGCCCCCGCTTGATCGAAGCCCTTCCAACTTTGGCTTCTATATGCAAGATGAGACCAATGTTGCCGTGGTACCTCGCAGCCAAGGAGCAGCACAAGGAGCAGCACCCGGCGCAGCACCCAACAGTCCGGCTTCAGATCCCTCGTCCCCGCTAGGTAAACCCGCCACGGAAACAGTATCCAAAGGATCGGCGACGAAAGAGGAAGCGGCCCAACCCTCTACCAGCAGGCCACCGGCCAATGCACCAACGACTGATAGCCAAGGTCCTCCAACCCAGTCCAAGACATCGTCAGAGGTGGCGACTAAGAAACCCCGAACAGCCGTTGTCGTCCGCTGTTGGGACGAGTATTTCTTTCGAGAGGAGGATGTCATGAACATCCGCTCCCTCATTACTGAGCTGTCTCTGGCATCAGGTGGTCGTTACGATATTCACCTTCTGGTGCAAATCAAGTTTGAACATCTGTATCCCGTCTTTGCTGACAAGAAAGTCATGGAGAACCGACTGAAGGAACGCATCCCTGCCGAATTCCATGGTCTGGTCACCATTTGGACAGAAACGCAAATGCTTTCGCTTTACCAGGGTATCCACGATCTATGGACTCGCGGTCCTGACTTGCCGGTGCACGGGGTTTATCGAGGTCTGACTATGGCAATGCAATATTTCGCCTACCAGCACCCGGAATACGACTACTTCTGGCAGTGGGAGATGGATATCCGCTACACGGGTCATTACTACGATTTCTTTACGAAGGTGGAGAACTGGGCCAAGGCGCAACCGAGGAAAGGACTGTGGGAGAGGAACTCTCGCTTCTACTTCCCTTCCGTTCATGAAACATGGGACGATTTTAAGCAAATGGCCCGCGTTCAGAATGAGATGGGTACGAATGGCCCCGACAGCATGTGGAATGGTATCGATAGCAAGAAGAAACCAGGAAACAAGGGCCGGGGCGAGAAGACAGTCTGGGGTCCTGTGCGTCCCATTGAGAATGAAGACTGGTTTGAGCCGGAGAAAGATGACGAACCAAAGACTACTTACGAAAAAGATAAATACGTTTGGGGTGTTGGCGAGGAGGCTGATTACATCACCTTCAATCCACTATTTGACCCGGAAGGAACGACCTGGCTTCTGGCCGACGACATTACCGGTTACAACACGACGCGTGCCAAGCCTCCCCGACGTGCCAATATCATCACAGCCTCCCGATTATCTCGCCGGCTCCTGATGACTATGCACCGCGAGACTGCCTTCAAGAAACATTTTGCCTTCCCTGAAATGTGGCCCGGCACGGTGACCCTCCAGCACGGCTACAAGGGCGTCTTCGTACCTCATCCCATATACCTCGATCGCGAGTGGCCCGTCGACGTCTTTGCCCGCACGCTCAATAACGGCAAGAACGGCGCAAGTGGCGGCGCGAGGACTTCTGTGTTTGGTCAGCCCGAGCATAACTTGCGTGGTCTAACTTGGTTCTATTCTTCAGGCTTCGCACCCAATCTTTATCGTCGATGGCTGGGTCTCAAAGTCAACAATGACGGTGGCGAAGAGTTTGAACTCAACATGGATAATAGCCGGGATGCTATGACGGTCGGCGAGATGCGCGGAGGCGAGGGCCGCATGTGTCTACCGCCTATGCTGCTACACCCTATTAAGGACGTCGATATGCCGGTTGAGCGGAGTGAAGAGGGAGAGGTGTCAGATATCCCCGAATCCGATCCGGCGGCATAGATGTATTCGGGAGCTTGATGGTGTTGACCGTTTTTCTGTTTCATTTGCCTTTTTTGTCACTCCATGCAACACGTGTATGGATTTTCCGATACCACCAGAGATTCCGGAGGTTTCAGGTATCATGTATGGACATGTCAACAACAGCCGGCTCGATCTAGCGAGTCGTGATGAGGCGCCAGGTGGTGATTTGATTTGGTTTTGCTAGCCTAGATATTGATGATGGTATTATGGAAGTTACGGCGTTTTTGTATGGTGTTCCATCAATCGACACAGTCAGGACCGCCGAAAGAAACGAGCGTCGGGGAACTATTTTAGATCGATATGCGGAAGATCTGGTGAAGACGTTCGGCTGTGATGTGCAAATTCGGGGGACAAAGATAGCGCGAGATGGGACTTGTCATTATGCAATGAAGGTGCTGTGCTGTATATAGACGGTGACGGTATTTGCTTCGCAGGTATGTGCGCGGCATGGTCGGGTTTCCCGGAACAGGGCGCCTGATGACGGTCGAGGATGGAGACAATTGTGAACAAATACGATGGGTTCTGCCAATTCAGTGTTGGGCGTGATTGTTATGCTGGGCATGCAAAGCTTTCGCTGATATTGCGATCTGCTGGTGCTACTGCTCTTGTCTTGCTACATGTCGTTCTCATGAGATACATATGCAGTATACATTTCTGACAGTGGTCGCATGTTCGAGCTTCACCGGTAGTCTATGCTTCTTACTTTTGTTTTTCTGGTCTTTTCTACTTTGTATTGACTGAAAAAACCATGCTGATAGATTCAAACACCGCCCCGTTCGCTCGCTCATCATAATGTTGACTTATTGCTGAAGACAAAATGAATTATGAACATCATTCACACACATGTCATATCAAGCACTACTCTCCCCTCGACAAGACCAGCAATGTATCGTCAAGCCTTTTGCCGCCCACCCTTCGATGACAGACCCTCGAATTCTACCAGCTAGTTCTCCCGTTTTGGCCTAGTTCTATGATATTGATAGATACTTTTTCTTTTTCTTCATTCTGCTCCTTGTAGGCACATATTGATTTACATACGACTTTAAACGACACGCTTGACCTCGAAGAAGCGGCGCAACCACCAGACCTGGAAGACGGACTCGCCAACGACAACAATGATAACGAACAAGTTCCACCACTTGACGCGGCTGTTGGTGCTCTCGGCCGTGTTGCGGTGGGTACGTTCGCGCAGGACAATGTAGGACTGTTCGTCCTTGACGGCCGTGACCAGGTCGGTGAGTTTGCGGACTGTGGGATGATGTCAGTGATCTGTTTCTGTGATGATGATGACAACGAATGAAATGACAGGTTTGGAGGGGAAGAAAAAGCTTACCCTCCGACTCCAACGGATCCTTCTCAGCCTCATGCTCAGACACATAGACAATACCATGCACATTAAAGCTGACCTCCTTGGAATGGGCACCCCAATGCTCGTTGCCAAAGCAGTAGACATACTTGCCATCATGCTTGGCGTCGAACGAGTAATCGCCGTTGGAGACGGCCTTCTGAAAAGTCTCGTAGTTGCCCCGTGGATCCATGATCCAGAAGTCCACGTCCAGGTTGCCCGCCGCCCCGAATTCGCGGTCCCCAATCTGGAACGTCACCGTCATCTTATCGTCCTTGTGCAGGCTCTCGTGGAAGCATTCCCGCCCGTGCGCCGGCAGCTGTATGTTGTGCGCGATCGCGGACGGGATCGTGGAGAGAAGGGGGAGTAGCAGGGAGAGCAGCGGTAGGCCTGCTGCGCGGAGTCTTGGGATGTGCATTGTGACTGTTGTTTTCTGGGTTGTGATGGGTTTGGTATTTTTGGTCTCGTGCGGTGGTTATCACGTTGGGATTTTCGGCTGCTACGCTGGGATTCGAAGGGCGCGAAATGAATTTGATGCCGATAACAAGCGTCTGTTATCTGCCTTGCGTTCAAGTGTTGGACAAGATTGCCGTCACCAATACTGTTGATTTCGCCCTAGATGCTATCGCCAACGCGGCCGGAGCTTATCTGGAGCTGCAGTGGAAAGGGACACACTTCAATCTGTCCAGCTTCGGGAAGTGCCGAGTCCCGCATGACAGGTGCAAGAGTATCCTGCTCGATACGATACTTCTAGATATAAGAGGATCACCGCCATGATTGGAGTATTGATTGAGGTGCAGTACAAAACAAACCAAACAGCCTGACAGGGGCTTGCACGGAACACGTGCTGTTTAACAGTCAAGATGTGGCTACTCTGAATTTGCGATTTCAGCGGAAATACGAGTAACTGGAGGATCCACCCACCTACTGATACGTAGTCTCTCCAGAGTTTTCTCTTCGAGAAGGCCATAACCAGTCCTATGAAGTCAGACACTTGGAGCTACTGTGTAAACTCGTAAGTTTGAAGTCTCTATTATTTGGCCATGATTCTTTCATCGTGTCACGAGAGCTGCGGCGACTGCAGTCAAATTGTGAGGCATGTGCCGAATGTGGCGCAGAGGGGATGACACCCCCCCCCCCCTCTTTCCAACGCCTGTCTTCCAAATTAAGCACGAGTTTTGACAAGGTCTCATCCTGCTCGGGGAAGTAGATATCGTATGAGGGACTTCAAAGTGATTAACGAGCATTCTCATGGTGGATCTCTGCGCCCATCGTCACTGCCCAATATCACCCTCCTCTCTGGGATAGCTTTGGCGGGCGGTGCTGGCTAGGCGTGACAATAAGGGTAATTTTAATGATTCTTTGGGCTTGATTGACCAGGTTAAGGGAACGCAATTTGAAGTTGCATTGGCTGGTATCCAGTCAAGGTCACAGGTATCTGAATGCTGCACGGTAAGATTCTGCTGCAAGAACAAAATTCTTCCGCCCTTCCCAGACAGTGACGAGAAAAGGGGAGAAGCAGGCGGTCCCAATGTCGAAGTGTGAGCACCGAGGCAAGCATGTACCGATGATATGTTTAAGTAATCACGGCACCGTGTGCCGAACAACTGACAAAAACCCCCCCTCCTAACGCACATACCACCTGACACATCCATTATGACAAGGTCGGTTTTTCCAATCCGGCTGAGATCTCTTCTTGTCCCGCCCTTGGCTTGTCCCGCTGGTTGCGCCTTCACCGTCTTCTTCTAAACACTGGCGTCCAAGATAATTTACAGTCTTCCAGCCCATCACGACAAGGTCATCTCTGGGTCAGAGCAGGTCTCATTATCTTTTGGCTCTCTGCTCATTGCTTGTCGCTCAGCTCTTTATAGCCACGGTAAGTGTTCACAGCCCAACCGTCACTATTTTGCCTGCTCTGCCCTCGACTCCCCTGGTTGCCGATATTCCCGCGCATTCCTGCGCCAATCCAGCGAGCGTCAGCCAGTGGCCGCGTCTATTACTCGCTGTACCCGAGTTTCTTCAAGTCGTGCAGTCGTGTATTTTTCTGCTGTTACTGGCACTGGCAGCAGCACGGCGGCGGTGGGTTCCTTGAAGCCACCCCCTGTACCCGCTGTTCGTTCGCCTTCCACCTGTCCACTTCTACGCCTGCAGCCAACTGCTGCCCCCTTTCCCGTGGAAGCCTGGAACGCGACACGGAGCTAGACTGTATCTGTACCGGCCTGTCGCCCCATCATCATCTCGCAGCCTGCGAATGAGACAGCTGGCCTTATTGTCTACTCTACGGGCCACCCTCGCCGTAGATATATCAGCCTCCCCCCCCCCCCCCCCCCTTTGACTGCGCTGCGGGGACTAGTCGCGACTTCCTCGCATGCCCTTTGTCCGAACCATTATTTCTCTATCAACAAACACACCGCACACTGCCAAGTCATTGTTATATGCAAGCACAGTTCCAAGCAAAGCAAAGAAGAGAATATAACAGAACAGCGGAACGAGACTTATCGTCAACTTAACTCAACCCAAACTAACCTTATCTATTTGGTCAGGTTCAGGCCGAAGCTCAGCACATCATCCATCAGCGCCGCCAAGGTCCCAATCTTGTCCTTACTCAACTCGTCAGCGGTCAACACCAACAACAACCGACAAGATGGGTCTCTCAATTTCCAAGATATTCGACAAGCTGTGGGGGAAGAAGGAGATGCGAATTCTTATGGTGGGCTTAGACGCTGCCGGAAAGACGACGATTCTGTACAAGCTTAAGCTCGGCGAAATTGTTACCACCATTCCCACTATCGGTACGCCACTGCTAGTTTCCTGATACTCCCTACCCGTCCTCCAAGTCTTCTTAATGTTGCTTACTGACGCCTCTTTTCTTTCGACCAGGCTTCAACGTCGAGACGGTCGAATATAAGAACATCTCATTCACCGTGTGGGATGTCGGTGGTCAAGACAAGATCCGACCCTTGTGGCGACACTACTTTCAGAATACTCAGGGTATCATTTTTGTGGTGGACAGCAACGATCGCGACCGTATTGTCGAGGCCCGCGAGGAGTTGCAGCGCATGTTGAATGAGGATGAGCTACGGGATGCCAACCTTCTAGTGTTTGCCAACAAGCAAGATCTTCCCGTACGTCTTGTCTTCCCTTTAGCGTAACTTCGGCGCTATTCAAACTGAACATGAAAATATATGGCTAACAATTTAATTAATCTAGAATGCCATGAATGCTGCCGAGATCACGGACAAGCTTGGGCTTCACAGTCTCCGACAGCGCGCTTGGGTACGTTCATTTCCTTGGAGATCCAGACATGATATGATAACGAAAGCAGATAACAAGCTAATAAGTCTAATAGTATATTCAATCCACTTGTGCTACGTCTGGTGATGGTCTGTATGAGGGCCTGGAGTGGCTTGCATCGGCCCTGCGCAAGTCGGGCCAAAACTAGACAGCCAGTAGAATGAAAAATGTCCACTTTGTCAAAATTCCCATGGTTTCTCGGGAGTTTTGTGTGACTCGAGAGTCGCACGCTACATCCTCTCGAAAGCAAATTCGATACATACAAAGCTGTACTAGAACCAGGGCATGATCACGTTTACGCTACGGCACGAAATCGCATTGCGTAACATCACGTCTCGGGTCATTTTCGTGCTCAAGTTATCTCTTCATCATCCTTCGGGGCATTTGCGGGATTTGGCACCTACACAAAGTGAAAGCTTGCGCTCTCCAATCCGACCGGAGTCAGCTCTCACTCTCTCTTGTTGCTCATTTTGTGTTTGGTTTACGCGCTACCTCGGAGAAAGTCTGAGTTCGAGCAAGAAATCGGAAGGGAGGCGTACGGGCTAATGGCAAATGGTATCTCTGTATGACTTTGACATGATGATGAGGTAGGGAGGAAAGCTCATCGGGGTTGGTTGCCTGAGACAAGAGCCGAGTTTGCTACTACTATTATTCTATGGATCTGGTCTGCATCATTCGTGTCATGCGTGAAAGAGGGCAGGGTAGTGGCGGGGAAACGAGACAGTGCGTAGGTTGATGAATGCAATGATTTTTGCTGTCTGCTTTGACCCTAACGTCCAGGTGTCCTGTTTTGCTCATTTGACTATCATTATGGTGGATTTCGCTGTTCAGAGAGAGTGAAATTCACTTTTGCCAAGTGCTTGCTGCCTTGAAGCGAACAAGGAACCACAGAATTGTGGCATTGCATCCATTGAGTTTACATCCTTGATCGGAGCCGAGGCCATGCACTCACTGTACAGATATTACTTACCTCGGCACCCTGTTCGATATTTTGGTAGTAGATGCGATTCACTCATCGCGATCCATGCAAGCAACACCAGCAAAACCGAAAGACTCCTGGTGTTTCGGAAATATTTTCCCCAGCATAAGGCATAGGCTGAGATGGTGAGATTACTATGTATGGGTTGTTTGCCCTACCGATTCGTGTATGATGTCTACTGTGTGGCGATGGCTGGGAATTGGAGAGCCTGCTTAAACTTTCCATTAACCAATCCAACTACATCATCACTACTTGACCCAATCTTTGGCCTCTGCTTGATCTGAGGCTTTGCTTTGGCTTCATTTTGAAGCGCCGATTACTTTGGCCTGATTCATTGACGTTATCACTGAGAACCGTTTGTGACCGATACACTACTGCTACATGTGCGTGTACCTCTCTCGTCGTGGTTCAAACTACTAAATAAGGGTCAAACCCCCCGCCGGTATCGGCGGACATGGGCTACCCTGTATCGTCAAACCCGCCCTTGATACATATAGATTTTCTCCAAGATGAAAATTTACCCGTGATATCCCGAGTAATATGACCAACTGGCCACGATGAAGACAATTCAGGTGAGACCAGGCGCCCTCCGCGCCCTCCAAGGTGGCTGTAGAGTTCAGAATCGCCTTTACTCTGCCCTTCAATCCAGGTCCGCACCGTCTTCACCCGCACCAACCCTCACCAGTATCACGGGCCGTCAGCGACCACAACTGTTCAAGCTTCTGCAGTCTCAGCCTACTCGACGGGGCTACGCTGCGTCTTCCATTGCAACGGCAGACTCTGGGACATCGTCTTCCCCACCACTTCAGAAGACGGCGCTCTACGAAGTCCATCTGGCTCATGGCGCCAAGATGGTGCCCTTCGGGGGCTATCACATGCCCGTGCAGTACGGCGCGCATTCCGTCTCGGCCTCGCACCACTTCACCCGTAACGCTGCGTCGCTCTTCGATGTCGGTCACATGGTGCAGCACTACTTCTCGGGTCCTGGAGCAGCTCAGTTCCTTGAGCGCGTGACGCCTTCCTCGGTGCAAACGCTGCCGGAGCATCAGAGCACACTGAGCGCACTGCTGCACCCCAACACGGGCGGCATCGTGGACGATTTGATCATTACGAGGCTACCAAACGAAGTCTTCTACGTGGTCACCAACGCAGGGTGCCGCGAGAAGGACCTGGCTTATTTTGAGGAGCAGAAGAAAGAGTGGACCGAGCAGCAGGGGAAAGAATCGATCCAACACAAGGTGCTGGATGGCCACGGCTTGATCGCCCTACAAGGTCCGCTCGCCGCAGAGATTCTTGCCGAGGTCGCCGACCCCAAGGATGCACAGAGCCTGGACACTCTGTACTTTGGCCAAAGCCGCTACATGTCGTTCCCCGTGGGGCCTGGTGGGGAACAGTCCGAGCAGCCCTTCCTTGTTAGCCGTGGTGGTTACACAGGGGAGGACGGCTTTGAGATCTCAGTCCCGGACGCTTCCGAAACGGTGGCTTTCACGGAGGCGCTTCTCGCGAAGGCCGGCCCGGAACGCCTGAAACTGGCAGGTCTCGGCGCTCGAGATAGCCTGCGTCTGGAAGCGGGTATGTGCTTGTACGGCCATGATCTGGATGACACGACGACGCCGGTCGAGGCCGGGCTCGGTTGGATAATCGGCAAGGAACGGCGTGGAGAAATCGGAATGAAAACTCCATTCCACGGCGCCGAAGTCATTTTGCCCCAGATCACAGTGAAGAGTCAAGGAGGCAAGGGAGTTGAGAGGAGGCGCGTAGGATTTGTTATTGAGGGAGCGCCAGCGCGGGAGGGGGCTGGAATCATAAGTCTTTCGACTCAAGATGGGAAAGGAGAGAAAGTCGGTGTGGTGACGAGCGGGTGTCCCAGCCCGACTCTGGGCAAGAATATTGCCATGGGGTATATCCGGGAGGGACTGCGCAAGGCGGGCACGGAGGTGGAAGTCTCTGTTCGTGGTCGGCTGAGGAAGGCGGTCGTGACTAAGATGCCGTTTGTGCCTGCCAAGTATCGAAAAGGGGCTGCGCCTACATGATTGGGGGAAGAAGTAAAGCGTAATGGTTTTTTTCTTTTTTCCAACTTGGAGCTCGGAAGTTTTAACATGATACCAACGTAGATACTCAACATAGTGTATTTACGAAAATAAAGATTTGGAACACGCTTTTTGTATTATTTGTTACCGTTACTAAGGTAGCTGTGGCATCAAACCCACATCAAACCCACAGCCTACAGGGAGGTCGGTCTTGTCAATTAGAAAGCAACCTCTTTTCGGTATCATAGCTGCTGGATCTCGTCGCGTTTTTTGTTCCTGTACTACTAGGGAAGAAAGGGATGCGAAGCCAGCGTTTCTTACCTACAGGCGGTTTCTGCCTCTGCAGGATTAATTTGGCGAGTCTGGAGCCTTCTGCGCAAACAGAACCACAACAGGCTTCACCTTTCCCCCATCCTCCGTCTTCGTCTCCTTTTCTCTAGCCTGAATGAGCGCTTTCCCCAAGCTCTCACAATACTCGATCGTGCTCTCCATACCTCTGCTAGCCCCCCGTAGCGCAACTTGGACGGCCCTAAGACCCTTCATGCTGGTAAGCCCTATACCCCAACGGCCCCAAACCTGGCTCAGCCACTCGAAATCTCCAGCAGAGGGCTTCCCCGGTAGAGTTCCCCGCGGAGGGAGCACTATACGCACAGAACGGATGCTATCACGCTGCCAGGGCTCGAGCGCGCGTAGACGCGGCTGCACTTTACATCCGGCTCGTTCTCGATTGTGCAGGAACTCGAACTCGAACAGGTTGTGGTGAAAGGGGAGCTCGCGCGCTTCGAAGTAGATCTGACTACAGGTGCGGAGGAGACCGGTCGGGAGGCGTCTGTAAGGGCGGAAGACACGGGTGTAACCCAAGGTCTCCAAGTTGCTCGAGTTTTGACCGTCTTGCTCATTTTCTTGGGTTTTGCCAGTGTCTCTATCGGCAGTGGGGAGCGCTGGCAATACTCGTTGGATATTCATAACGACGGGCGCGAGATGAGCACCCGATTCTTCTACGTTCTTCGGCTCGATCGTGTGCATCATGAGTACCCAGTGGAAGATCCGGAGCCGGATCTCGGTTGGAATGTTCAACAGTAGGAAGGAGCTGCCATTGTCGACTTGATTCGAACCTGAGCCATCCTCACCAGTGGCAGACGACGATGATGCAGTGGAAGTAGGAGTAGCAGGCATCTTAGCAGACCGAACCATGATGTACATCTTCTCCCGCACTGTTCTCCGGGGCTCGTATTCCCATTCGAAAGATTGCATGTTGGAGCGATCCTGCTTGCTGCCACAAGGAGGCATGATGCTGTTGAATATGGTTAGCTTTGTTTGTGCCTTTCCCTCTTGAGCCATCACTGTCCTTTAAATCGGACCAAGATTTCGCTTGTGTAGATGATTTGAAATGGTGTTGGAGGGAAGCAATGAATGACTTACGGCAAGTTGTGATGCAAATAAAGAAATGAACATTATTTTGTTGAAAGAGTGTTGAGCTGTCAAATGCCGAGCTGTCGAATTAATTAGGGGCCGATGGCCGAACACATAGTCACAGGTAGTCCCAGCGCGTGTTCGGAGATACTCTTGTGCAATGCGTGTCAGTGGGATAGTGGGAAGGTGGGAAGATGGAGCTTTTTATGGCGGAGGTACAGCGACAGGTGCACACCGGATAGCTTCACTTTTCCAGGACGGTCTGATCGTCCGAGATAGATACCCAGATCTAGGCAGAAGCCTAGGCAGCAGGAGAATTTGAATCTACTTCCGAGAACATCGCATGTCCGAGGGGTTTCTTTTCTCTCAGCTCTGTGAGCCACTTGGGCCGCATCAGAACTGCGTGATACCAAGTGAAAACAAGATCCATTCCATGGCTTACTCCATCATCTCGAGATTAGCCTGTTTTCCCTGCGAGAATATTCAACGCTCATGTCGACAAGTAACGATGTCCCCATTGGA
>JAOYMO020050740.1:0-11624 GCA_025802455.2 Iodosphaeria phyllophila
TGATGGTGGTCGGTGCGCGACCTTCGTTACGGAGACTCATGGCACATCCTCTGTTTAGGGTTTGGAGTTTGAGGGCCGACTAGTGCCGTATGTCCGCAGGGTCGGTACCTGCGGCGATCTGTTGCAGGATATGGGTTGGGATCTCGGCTGCGATTGCGCCTGTCAGGTTCACCGTGGACTCGACCTGTTGCAGTGGGCGTCCGTCCAATCGGTCACCCAACTCGCGGATGGCCTGTATGTCCCCTTCCTCAGCCATTGCGATCACTTTCTTGGCGATACGCGACAGTGCATCAGGGTCTTGGATGGCTGCGCGCTCAAGGGCTTTCACCCATGGTTTAGCGCGTGCTGCATTGCGGTTGCCGACTGGAGCGCCCATAACGGATAAGTGTACTGATTAGTTTAGTGTTAAGCGGGTTTGTTCAGGTAGTCGGTGATGTCGCCCCAAGACCTGAAATCCTTCGGCTCATACATCCCCATATCACACGCCACATCCGCCTTGGGCTGCTGCTTGTGCCAGTTCTTGTCCGCTGGCCAGTCCTTCATTGCCTTCGCGGTGATCGGTGCTGCTACTGCTGCGGCTGTGCTGATACCCAGCATGCGCAGGAATGATCGTTTGTTCATCGGCTTCCCCCGTTCTTCTGCTTCACGTTGCGGACAAACTTGCTGATACCTTCGTGGTAGTCCCCGTTGGTCGGGGCTGCGAAGTCGCTCATCATACCTGCGCTAGCGCCTTTCATGTATCCGCCGTAGCCACCGCCAGGAAGACTTGCGCCGAGTCCGTTGCCACCTCCGCCCATTCCTCCCATGCTGCCACCTCCCCCACCACCCAAACCTCCTGAGCCTGAGCCTTGGAAGCTTGTGGGTGCCGAGGTGTTCGGCTGTGGCGCGTATGCGGGATTGGTGAAGAACGAGCCCTGTTGCTGATTTGGAGCCGGTCCGAGGAAGTCCAGAATACCTGCCGGGTTGCCGGGGTTGGACCAGTTGTTGTTCATGCTGCCTTGATTCTGGTTCCAGCCTCCACGACCACCGCTGCCGAGCATGGCTCCTGCGAGGGCGCTGTTATCCTGCTGACCGAGAGGACCGTTCAGCGGCTTGTCCATCGCGCGGTTCATGGCGTTGTTGCCCATGTCCTGCTGCGTCTGCTGGTTCTGCTGGACGGAGTTGTTGAACTGGCGGTTGTTCCACCCGTCGAACAGCTTGCCTGCAGCGATACCGCCACCCGGCACCAAGGCTCCTGCTCCGAACGATGCGATCGTCTGGAACGGGTGAGCAGCCATCCCGCCTAGGCGGTCGCGGAAGTTGTCCATCGGGTGGAATGCCATTACTCGTCCTCGTGGTCGTTCAGTCTGCCGCTATGGATCAGAACTGCCCACGTGATCGCTGTGGCCAGTAGGGCAATTGCGATGATGAGGCAGACCGTTCCCATGATCTAATACAGGTAGGCGAGGCAAGTGGTCCAGAATGTTGTGTAGAACAGCGTCGTGGACGTGAGAGCGTTCTCTTTGGCCAGAGCCACGACCAGCGCGGCGATCCCGAGGATCAGCACACAGAGGAACCAGAGGCTATGCGCGCTCATGGGGCTTGGGGCGGCAGAGCGGTTGCAGCATGGATCGCAGCATTGATCGAGGCCCACTCATCGGCGTTGGGTGCGCGGTCTCCGTCTGCCTGCATCGCGAGGAGAGCCGTGCTACCTGCGGTCAGGATGTCGCGACCGGCGTAGCCTGCGGGGATGTACACCAGCGCGGCCTGGATGATCTGGATGGCAAGTTCGATGGCGGAACCCATGTTAAACCTCCAAGTCGTGGTTGAGAGCGACGATGGCTGCGAGGATTCCATCCGCTTCCGTCTTCAATGAAAAGAGACGTGCAGCGTGCCCGCACCGAACCGGTTCTGTGGCGCTTGTCTTGTTGGAGTTACCATCGCCCATGCGTGACAACAAAACGGGCGTGAGGCGCTTTTCAAGGACTTCCAGCTCGTTACGGATCTGCGAAAGCGCATGACCCAACTCGCCAATCTGATCTTCAACCTGACCGACCTTCGGAAGCCCAACTTGCGGACCACCTAGAAAGTTCGTAGTAGTGGCGCGCTGTGCGTCTGGGTACGAAGTCTGGATCACGGTGTCACCTTCGGGAGTTGGGCGAGGATGTCGGTCAGCGCGAGGAGTGCGGCTTTGCAGATGGCCAGAGCCTGCGCTTCTCCGCCTACGGTGAGGTTCGGGTCTGCAACGATCTGCTCAGCCTGGAGGATCTTGCCCTCTCCCACTTCCTTTGCGGTCTGGAGCTTTACACGCAAGAGGGGATCAGCGCATGTGCCCGGGAGGTCGTTCTCGCGGCAGGGGTGGAGGCTCTGGTAGGCGTTCGCGACCTGTTCTGCAGCGAGGAAGTCAGCAGCAGCGGCGTAGACAGCCTGTCCGGGGTTGTGGGGCTTGACGCCGGGCGTGCAGGCGGCAAGCGTTGCAAGTGCAACAATCATGGTTAAACGTTTCATGGATACCTCAGGCGACTGCTTTGAGTTTCGGAAGGTCGAGAACCATGAAGGAATCGACATTGCGGATAGGGAGAACTTCGTAAAACCCCGAATCCTGGTCGTCGAACTCTACGGCAAGGTCATAGGTCACCTTCCCATCACCAAAGTGAACGCCGACAATCTTTGCCTTGACACCATGCTCAATAGGCGTGGATGTCGTGCTTCCCTTGGTGGAATTGTCAATTCGCATGATGCGAGGTTCAAACAGGACGATGCTTCCGATAGCGTGACGACTTGGAAGACTCATTGTGGTTCCCCTAGAGAGTGGAAGGGTTTGATGCGTAAGCGTTGCACTGCGCCGTGAAAGTGGCGAGGAAGGCTTGCGCGTGGTCTCGCTGCGACTTCGTCATGGTCAACGATGCGCTTTCGAGGTGGCTGATGGCAGCACGAGCTTCGTCTCCATTGCCGATTATGATCACTGAAATGACACGTTCTCCTAGATTGTGCAGCCGGGGTGAAGCTCTCGCTTCTTGGCTACATAAGCGGCGTGGGCTTCCTCTGGCGTGTCAAAAGTGCCGAGGTAGTAGATGGTTTTCTTGATCGGGTCACGCACTTGCGACCGAAATCTCTGGCACATCTTCGTAACGCCAAGAAACCCGGTCTTGTTGTTCTTTGAAGGCTTACGCTGGTTCTGCATGTTGGTGCAACGATCTACCGCACGCAGATTACAGATCCGATTGTCCGTTCGACACCCGTTGATGTGGTCGATCTGGTCGGCTGGCCATTCTCCGTAGGTCAACAGCCACGCCAGACGGTGGGCTGAATACCAGTTCCCACCAATCTCGATCCGGATGTACTGAGCGTTTCCCAGATACCCCGCAATCTGTCCCTGAAACCTCTTGCCCTGCGCCCATGTAAAGACCCCGCTTTCGGGGTGGTAATCAAGGTGCTTAGCGGCTACCTCGACTGGCAACAGCGTCTCTTTCTGATTCATATTGCTTAGCCCTCGCCTCAATGGCGGATATGTGATTCTGATGGACTTGTTGCCAAGCCTTCAGATCATGAATTTCAGGAACCGCCACGATCAGGGCGGCGATGAGAACCAACATGGTGAAGAAACACGCGGTTACTGCTGCTGCGCCCCATCCGGTCATCCCTTCGGACTTATGCACCACCGTCTGGTGGTTTCCAGTGGGCTCTGCGTGGAGTTTTTCTACAATCCCCGCCAGCAGGATGAGCTGGTCGGCAAGGAAATCGAGCTTTACGACGGAACTATCGCGGTCGTCTTGATTCTCGCTCATTGAGTCTTTCGACGACCTTGGAGAGGGTGTTAACTGCCGTGTCAAGGCGACCAAATGAGTCTGCGAAACGGAGGGACAGCACATCGTGGTTAGTTTCTATTAAATCCATTCTACGGCGGTGCTCAGCGTGAGCCTCCTTGTTCCGCGCCTCGGACTCCATCCGAACCTCTTTTGGGGTGCGGGCAACGTAAACGAGGACGCCGATCAGGACGCCTAGGGCTGTGACTGCGAAGGACGCGGAGACCTCCACTCAAAAACCCTTATCGGGCGAGTTCTTCCACGAGCGCGCGAGGAATGTTGCCTTACGCCTCTTGTCTATCAAGACACGTTCTTCAGGCGTAGGAGGCACGTAAGAACACCATCCAGTAAGGTGCGTGATGGGCCCGAAATACATAGGCTCCGCTCGCAAAACCTTGTTCATTTTGTTACGCCTTACGTATCGTTTTGGCGCAAACGGCTGAAACGTCGTCACTCGAAGGGACGCAAGGGTCTGCTGACGCTTGGCGATCTGATGGGTATTCACTTGCTTGGCAGGCTGTCTTGCTTCACCACGCGAGCCGTGGAGATGCCGAAAACGCCCAACAGGGCGATGACGATGGGGATGTAGTGGAGCTGGCCTGCAACGTGCCATGCGATCTTGTCCGCGTCGTCCAGCAGGCTACTGCCGAGGAATGCCATGTAGGCACCGAGGTAGCCGATCAACTGGCCGAGCCAGACGGCGTAGGAGCGCGTAAGGACGGTCCACCAGTTTGAGATCAGGGTCATTTCAGATTCCTTCGTGGTCGTCTTTGGCTAACTCTTTGTAAGCTTCCGCGCAATATTCAGCGTACCAAGGCTCCATTTTGAACGGCTTGTTGGCTTGCTGCCACAACTTGTTCATGCGAGCAATGATTTCCTCGTCACTCAGCATGGCTAACTCCGGCTTGTACGTTGCTGAAATCGGTCTTCAGGATGGCTTCCGCAAGATCCGCTCGATGCTTCGCCTGACCCTCTGTATTCACTGGGCGCTCGTACAGCCTGCATACCGTGGCTGCGGCATCCCTTGCGGTGTGCGTGGCGATCAGGGCACGTCCTGCGGCCTTCTGCGTACCTTCCAGCTCATGCTGGATGAACTGAAGCTGCTCGGTAAACGTGGATTCGTGGATGTCGTGACCGGACCAGGCGCGGAAGTCTCGCTGCCTCGGACCTTCCCATTGCGCCAACCCGTAGCCGGGACCGCCGCCGTACTGAGCCTGAGTCGGTGAAACCATGCTCTCGGCTTCAAGATTTGCGACGATCCCGGCAGCTTGATTGCGGCTCCAGCCCTCGTCCATGAAGAACTTCATGGCTCCGGTGATGCGGGCTTGGTGGGGATCAGTCATGGGCTAAAAATATCGATGGTCTTACCCGAATTGTTCAGCAGATACGCCGTGTCGTTCAGTCCAATCGACTGTCCATTGGGCCAATCCAGGTGAACCCAGGAATGGGGATGGCCTTCTTCACCCTCTCGGCTTCTGTGGAAGCTGGCCTCTTTACACTCGATCAGGCGAAATGCCGCGCCGTTCAGTAATTTCAGATACATGTCTGTCTCCTGTCTGGACTGGTGAGCCTCGCCAGTAAGGTAAATCTTCTGAAAGTTTCTGAAGAATTTATAGGTTCCACGTGGACAATTAGACCACTCCGGGCGATCAACCCCGGAGACCTTGGAGGAACGCATCAGATCCAAGGATTTGAAAAGTACCGCCCTTCCGTTTTACGAGAGGGACTTTGGCCGCCACTCTACCCGGAGCGGCATCGAAGTGCTTTCGCACCATGACGGAGTCGAACCGCCTTCCTTCACCAAATCTCGGCCAGCGAGCAGGAATCGAACCTGCCTTGACTGCTTGTTAGTACCGCCCCCGCCCTTTCAGGCGAGGACTTGGCCGCGTGAGTCCAGGGGAGGAGACTCGCAGGCCCATTTCAGCTTGACCTTGGCTGGTGCTGATCTCCAGCGTTCGTTGGCGTTTACAGCCCAAGTCTCTAGCCAACGATAGCGCGGACCTCATCAAGGGCGTGCCATCAGCGCATCAGCCTGCGCATTCAAGGTCAATTTGGAGCCGACCGCACCGAGTATGTGGGGAGGGGTGTTCCCTGAGGGAGTTCCCGGGGGTCGGCGTGAACGAAAAACCCCGAACCGGATGGCTCAGGGTCGAGAAGTTCAGCGTAGCTGAAACCTTACATGAAATTCCAATAAATAGGAAGTCCCTGTAACTGTACTTTCAAGTTCAGGTATGTATCATCCGCCGCATGAACGCCGTTCTGGACGAATTGATTGCTTATCAGACAGTTGCCGATCTTTTCAGGCAAAAGGTGTCTTTTGAGCATCTTTGGGACACCCAACCGGTAAACCTAGCTTCTAGCCCACGTCTTGATGATTGTCAGGATCGGTTCGCCTACCTTGGCACGCCGACGCGTCACCCTCGTGTCCCTTGACCCTGTTTTACCGCCGATGCTCAAAGCGGTTCAAGTACGCTACTGCTTTCTTGGGGATCAGCCACAGCGAAGGCTAATCTTTCGTGCCCCTGACGGGTCGCTGTGCTGCTAGGAGTCTTCCGGCGTGATAGGCTGTAGCCGGGGATGACTCTGTGCTGAGAACACAGTGTCCAACGTGCGGACAGGCTTACACCTTCCGCACACCCCACCTTCTAAAGAAGGCGTTGGCATCTGTCAAGCGTAGCGCAGATACGCGCGTTTGACCTGCTCAACGCCTTGATCGTGGTAGTTGTAGAAGCTGGAACGGCTGAACTTCCTGCCCGCCAGCGCCATGGCTTTCTCGTACCGTTCCACGCTGCGTCGGCCGCATTGGCAGTAGTACGCGCGCAAGGTGCAGGCCACGAGGGGATCGGTTGCGAAAATCCCCCGCACGATGTCCTCGATCAGCATGACGTCGCCGTCGATCATCAGCGGCTTGGATCCTCCTGCACGCGCGCCGTCCCCGTATTCCTTGATGCGCTGCAACGTACCGCCTGTGATCGGGATGCTCACGCTGTCACGGTGTAGCGCGAACGTTCGGCCCCAGTGCCCCAGCATGAGGCGCACGACTCCTTCGGTTGTATCGGTCTGCATGCCGCTCCCCTATCAGTCAACTTTTTGGACGTTCCGCGACACAAAGCGCCACACCTAACGCAGCCCACGCGTGCGACTTCACCCCGTAGGTTGGACCCTTGTTCTTTGCCGTTCCCTGCGGACCTAGCTTGTCGATGATCGCTTGACGGATGTTTGCGTCCTTTGCTTTCGGGCTACCGCACAACGCAAGTTTCACGTTTTGCCGATACACCAACACGGTATCGCTGGAACGAAGCTGGACGAATCTTCCGATCCATACGCACGTCTCAAACACTTCTCGCCCCACTGGCATTCCATAGGAAGCGATCATTTCAATGGCGATCTGATCTGCGTGGGTGCCGTAAATCATTTCCAAAATGTCGTCGTTCGCACAGACGCCAGACCCAACGATTATCTTGTGGTCGCGCAAATACGCCCATCCCGATTGCTCAGTGCCGGGGTCGATTGCGAGGATGTCGCTCACAACGCCGCCAGCCTTGCAATAGTCACCGCGCCGGATGCGCCTTGCAGCTTCTTCATCCGATACGCCGCGATACTCTCCGTCACGCCCAGCCTGAGCGCCAGCTCGGCGCGACTGAAGTATTCCCCGTCGATCCTGTAGCGGACCATCGGACTCGCATTCCTGGCGCGCTGCGTTTGTGCTGCGCGTGCGGATCCGTTTTTACCTATGCTCAGCATGTCTCCTCCTGAAACGACCGGATATCGTCTGCAAGGTCCAGCTCTCTCACCTTCGCGTTGTACACGCCGACAAGGTTTCGGGGAGGTATGGACTCAATCACCCGGCTAGACCCTCCTGTCGCATAAATCAGACCGCAGCGGACAAATACGGCAAAGACCCTGCCGCCTCCACGGTGCGCGATCAGCTTTTCGCGGATGGTCTGGGCGAGGTCGTAGCAGGGATCGGTGATGAAGCCGATGGGGGAGAGGTCAGCGGGCATTGGGAGGCTCCGGCAGGGGCATCCAGTGAGTCGGTTGGCTATGGCATTCCAGCCCGTCCGCGCACATCACTGACCGCCAAATGGAATCCAAATACAGGCATGCAACGTCCATCTGGTCGCAATCCGCGTTGGCCATGTAGACCAAAACGGTGTTCATGTGCGGCGCGGTTTCAATCGGTTTCCAATCCATCTCATTCCCCTTTGTGTGATTCAGCCTTTGCGAAGCCAATATCCGCGCTTCGACAACGCATCCAGTGTTCGCATGACGCCCTCGGCATGGAACATCCGAAGCTCATCTCGTGTGAAATTTGTTTTCAAGCGACCATCAGTAGCTGCGTGGCAACTAAAACAGCCCCATGCGCCAAGCTCGTGAATCGGTTTTATCCCCGTACCGCATGTTCCGGCTAGGCGGTAGTGGCACAACACAACCGATTCAGTGTTGCCGCTACACACGCTCGGAATTCTGATCTGGCATTCCTGGTCCCTTGCTAGGTCTCTCAAGTCCACATCATTCCCCTATTGGTAGTCTGCGGGATTGATACCCCGCGCCAAATTTATTTTGTCCGACCACCGCACCCGCTTTTGCGTCAGCCCCTGCGAGCTTGGATCGTCGCCGAGGTGAAAAGCCATCGTGATGGCATCCGTGCATTCCGACTTCTTCAGGTCCAGCGAGCTTCCCCCGAGCATAAGAACCCCTGTCCTGCCGTCCCCGTTGTCCCATGCGGGAAGCGTTCGCCACCCAAGTACAGTACCGCAAATCAGGTGCCGGAAATCGTCTTTTGACAACTTAAATCCGTGCCATCGGATCTGGCTTGCTAGGTCCGTGCAGGCAGCGTTGAGTAGCTTGCGCTGGTCCACGCTGCTGAGTTCTTGCCAATCGTATACAGGCACATCACGTCCCATCTCATTCCCCTTTGTCGAACCACTTCAGCTTCACCATTTTCGGAGACATACCCGCTGCCTCCAGTTGCGCGAACAGTTCCGATACGACCGGAAGTCGCTCGGCCACCAGTCTCCGGTTCTCAGCCTTCCTCCGTGCGATGTCTTGGCTTTGACGTGCGGCCAGTTCCTCAATCGTTGACATAACCGCCTCCGCTGAATCCTCGTCGTGCAATGGTCTTCACGCGTGGGCTTTCCTGCGTTGGCAGGAATCGCATCTTCGCCATGTCAGCGTGCAGGTAGACCGCGCCAATTGGACCGTTCCTCTGCTTCGCAATCGTAAGCTCCACAAGCGCCATGTTGGTGTCGTCCGGCCTGTGGAGGAAGATCACCACATCTGCGTCCTGCTCGATCGCTCCTGAGTCTCTCAGGTGCTTTAGCAGTGGTTTCTCAGCGCCGTCCCGGTTCAACTGCGAGAGGAGGATGATCGGAACCGATAACTCCTTCGCCAGCGCCTTCAGTTGGCGGGTAATCATCTGGATACCGTTCGCGTTCGTGTCGGCCTTGGGCGGCGTGATCTGCGTCAGGTAGTCGATCAGGACGAGACCTAGCCGGTTGGTCGCGTTCGCTTGTCGTACACGAGCGCAGATGGCGTCTACGGTGAGAGCGCCGGTCTCATCGATCAGGAACGGAAGTTTCTTGATGTCTCCGTGCGCGTTGGTGATTCGCGTCCACTCGTGCTCCTCGATCCTTTTTGGCTGTGTGATGTTCTGGAGCGAGACGCCGGCAAGGTGAGCGATGGCGCGATCCGTGATCTGGGACCCCGACTGCTCAAGGCTCGCGAAAAACACCGGTTGTGCGTTCTGTGCGGCATGGAGAGCGCATTGCAGGGCGAGCGCGGTCTTTCCCACGCTCGGACGTGCGGCGACGATCACGAGGTCCCCTCGCTGCCAGCCTGAGGTCTGCTCGTCCAGCCACTCCAGCGAGGTCGGAACACCCGTCAGCGTCTCCGTCGAATCGCACCGCGCCTGCATCTGGCTGAGCGACTCTCCGAGGAAGTCTCGGATGGACCGGACGGCGGACATGGACTTGGGCTGGCACGAGGCCAGTATCCGTTGCGCCTCTGCGAGTGTCTCCGGTCCACGGAGGTTTGCGATGCGATGTCCACCAGTACGAACACGGCGCTCAATAGCGGCCTGTAGAACCCACTCTGCGTAGCCTCGGATGTTGGAGGAGCCTGGAACGTTGGCGGAAAGGTCGATCAGGCGGCCTTCGTCCACGCACGGAAGCGCGGCGGCGACGGTTACGAAATCCGGCGCAACGTTGGACCGGCTCAAGGTTCCGATGGTCTCCCAGATCGAACGGTTCTCGGCGGTGGAGAAGTCTTCAGGGCCGATCAGGTCGGAGACCTTCCAGTAGGCCTGAGCGTCTACAAGGCACGCGCCCAAGACGGCGAGTTCAGCGTCTATGTTTCTCATGCGCTCACCCGCTGCGCTTGTTTACCAGCGGTCGTCAAGTAGCACTCCCCGGATCTGCTGAAGTCCCAAACCTTTCCCCAGTTCCCTTTGACCGAGTTCCGGTAGTGACTTCTCCAATCCTTTTGGCGTTTCCCTCCGGCGATCATGGTCTCGCAGAATCGATCCCAGCTCAGCTTCAGATACTCCACCGGAATTCCCACAGTCTCGGCATACGTGAAGATCGGGTCACTCTCGGGGATGGCGTCAACGTCTCCCAGAGTGGAAAGCCAGTCTTGCAGGGTCAGAGATGGAGCGCTTGCGCGACGCGCTTTTGCTCTTTCTTTTAGCTCTTTTGTGACTGCTGACTGCTGACTGCTGACTGGTGGTGTCGGAACTGTCGGGGTCATATCGGGGGTTGTCGGGGGTGTGTCGGGGGTTCGATTGGAGGAATTCGGCCTGTTTCCTCGGTTCTCCTTGTCCCACTTCCGTTTGTACTCGGCACGCTCAACCGTTCCACGGATCGCGTCAAACTTGGAGTGGTTGAGGATCCGCCAACCCCCGTCAATGACTTCAATTCTCCGACCCTCGTTGTCGGGGGTCCGACTCCATTTGTCGGGGGTCAACAGGGTTTCGATTGCCTTGGTGCATTCGTCCAAGGTGACGTTGGATAACCTTGCGAGACCTGGAACAGACCCGAAAACCTCTCCGTGCTTGTTGCACTTGGCCAGAAACGTGATCCAGACGAGCCGAGTACCTGCCGGCTCTCCCCAGATCGTGGATTCCGTGATGCTGGAAAACAGCTTGGTGTAGTTATCGCTCAAGTGGCGTCTCCTGAGCGGGCATGAACTTTGCTTCCATGCGGCGTATTTGAGCCGTGCTCCGCTGCATGTGGGCCGCGTAATACGCTTTCCACGCGGCAACCCGATCAGCTCCCGGCGCTGACGCTTGAGCACGACGGATCAGAAACCGCATACGTTGCTCGTGCAGCTCGTCTGAAAGTTCATCCGTCACTTGAGCCACCCGTTGGCCTTGACCTGCCCCTTGGTCAGCTTCTCAATGCGCGTAGCCAGCGCCAGCGATGGGTTCCGCTTGTCGATGAGCTGAGCCACTCGACTCTGTGCGATACCGGCCAGCTTGGAGAACTGAAGCTGGGTGAGCCGCTTGTTGTGGAGGTACGTTTTTAGGTCCATGGCGTCGATTATGCATATCCACTGACGGAATGCAATCATCTCGGATGATAAAATAATCACCGATAGTGCTTGACATTGCCGTTGGAGCCGCTAGAGTAGTCGCCACACCAACGGAGCACGCCATGAACGCAGATCAGATCCTTGTCGCAGGCTGCTGGTTCTTCAGCATCGCAGCACTGATCCCGCTCGCATTCTTGGCTGCGCTGGTTCTTGCGTTCTAACTAGGGGAAACGAAATGAGCACGATTGATCCGGTACGGCAGTGGGAAAAGGAACGGGAAGTGCGCGATGGCCTGTACGACAAGGCGAT
>JAOYMO020050924.1:0-11608 GCA_025802455.2 Iodosphaeria phyllophila
GGTTGCCGCCGGGGTTGGCCTCCATGATGGAGAAGCAGCCCCAGATGCTGTTGTCGATGCAGGCCTGCTTGAACGCGGCCACCTCGGGGCCCTCCAGCGAACACATCAGCGCGGGGTCGGTCGCCATCGACAGGCCGTGCAGCGAATACTCCGGAAAGACCACAAGATCGACTCAGGCTCCGGAGATCTAACTTACAGATCTGATCCCGACGGGCATGCTGGGGTCTTGGGTGGGGGCTCGCGCGTGATCGACGATTGTGGGCTCTCTCTCTCTCTCTCTCTCTCGCTCTCCGGCTGCACTGCATGCGGAGCGGGAAGGAGGAAAGGAGGAAAGGAGGAAGATGACTATCGTATGTCGGTTCGGTTCACGCACTACGCACATCATGCCCTATGCAATCCACCTGCAGCGGACGAGCGTCACGGGAGTTGCTTGTGCGTGCGTACAAGCAGGTACAGTACATAGCACCCACATCACGCACGTATGGCAGAAGAGGATCCTGGGTTGTTTTTGTCTTTTTGCTGTTGTTGCTATCGGTACATAGCCTTGAGGTTGGGTGGGTAGTCAGGTAGGTATTTACAGTACAGATGGACAGTAGCACGAAACTTTGGGCGAGATACGGTTTTTCCTCGTCTTATCTTTTGAGCCTAATGGGTTTCCTTACAGCAAGTAAACAGACCGAGATACGGACGAACGAGAAAATCTCACGATCGGATGAAGGGATCCTTCTCTGCTCACGATATTGACTGGCACAGCCTGACATGTTGTGAAGAAGGAGCGAACATGTGTGGGGGAGAAATTCTCCGATGTTGGGTTCATGCAACACAACAGTACTGACTACAGGGCCTGCTGGATGCGGTGAGCTTGGTAGGACGGGCTTGATGGACGAAGAGAGACAAGTGTGGGATGACAGAGGTGACAGGTGCCCAAAACAGCATGAGGGGCAGCAATGGGTATCACAAACTGTCCGTCCTGGGAGGCCAGGTCTTAGTGATAGGCCTAGGGGGGGAGACAGGGTGCTACGGAATTTTGAGCTGCGCGGCGCAATCTCGCGACCCTGTGGCTGCTCAAGGCTGCTATCATGAAATGTGCGCTGTATGGCGAAGCTTTGGTGAATATAATTGCGATCCTGAACCGGCGAGTGTCGAGGCTGTGTGCACACCACCAGTACCTATGTGAGATGATGAACTGGTTTCTCTGTACATGACTTTCTTAGAAAATGAGGGAATCTTGACGAAGACACTGGAGTTCTCCTATTCCCTGAATCGACACTAGACTTCATATTCCTCGAATCCGCAAGAGACAAAAAACCTGACTGTGGTTTAGGGGATATGAACGGATATCGAGGCCTAGCCAAGCACAAGGATGAAAGCAAGGAAAGGGACGAGGGACCAATATGGACAAGCAATAGGACGATGGTATCGAGGGCTACTACCATATAAGGGAACATCCAGCTGGCGAGATATCGTTTTTCTTTCTTTCTTTTCTCCTCATGTAGCTATTTCTGTGAATATAGCCACGCTGCATTTGAGCTTCATCTTCAGTCTGTGTCTGTGCCATCACAATTCATCATGGTTGAGGCCAGGCACCGCTTCAATACTTGGCATATAGAACAGTAATTCAGGTTGTTCCCCCCACTTCTGCTGATTTAGCCAAAACCGGATCATCAAACAGGAAACACAAATATTTGTATGAAGTGAAAACAGAGAACAAAAGCTCTGGGTATCAATTAATAATCTGCAAGTTTAAAAGCCTACCAACACCCGAATGCCCGCAGTACGGAAACGGGATCGTTGTGGAATCATTGTTCTCAGCTCTCTGTATAAGCTTCCACGGCTATGTGGAGGATTTCTCCGTGATGCTTAGTAGTGTCAACGTTACTCCTAGGATTTGCATCGTAAACCGAAAGCCAGACGCTCAGACATGTACAACAACAGATCCCAACCTCCCTATTGTACAAGCACACATCACCTCTACAAGATCCAGCAACTCATCCGTGAATCTCAGGGCACAGCGTCGTCGTCAACAAGCCCGGAAGGAAATCGTCACGTTTATCAAAGGGAGCATCCCTTCACACTGTATCCTCATCATCATCGTCTTGGGCCTCTTCCTCCTCCTCCTCTTCATCGCTTGTTGCCTCGATATTCGCTTTCTTAGGCTTAGGCTTATCCTTCTTCTTGGGCTTAGGCGCATGCTTGCTGTCGGCCTCGGAAATAGCGAGGGACGCGACGCTCGCTGTGCTGTGCCCCAATCCGGCAAGCTCTTCGTTGATGGCGGGAATGGATTTCAGGAGGGTATTGTACTGTTCCAGCGAGAGAGAGATGCCCTGTAGAACGAGAGGTGTGTGATAGTTAGCGAGGCCGAACAAAACGTAAGCTTGCGGACAGGAACACATCGTGGTAATTTGGATCGGTTCTGTACCTTTTTCCCGGGCCTCATGGTACCAGACTTGCTGTCCTCGTAGTACTCGCGGATATTGACGAACTGGCTCCCTTTGAATTCGGAGAGCGTGATCCTTCGCATGGCCGAAAGCTGTAATGATGGGCGTCATGTCAGTCCAAACGCCCGTATTCAACCATACTCCCATGCCCACGCTCCCATAGTACGACAGTGAAAATGGCAGGGAACGAACACTCCAGAATGAATTCCCCTCGGCATCCTTCCCTGAATCCAACTCGCCCGTCTTCGTCTTGGCTTTCTTGGTCGCTTGGGGCGCCTTCGCAACTTCGGCGTCGCTGTCGCTGGCTTCGTTGTCGACAGGCCGCGCGCGCTTCTTGTTCTTGAAGCCTGCCATTGTGAGCTGGCGGAGCTGCTGTGGCTTGGTAGAGCGGTGAAGGGATAAATGGAGATTTCGCGAGAGACCCACGAGCATCCGCAATGCGGCTGTGTCAGGGCAATTGAGCCGCCGACTTGAAACTATTCACCTGGCGGACTGTCACCGTGGGTGGAGTATGGCAAGCGGGGTCTTATTAATAGGCAGACGCGTTAGGTGGGAAGCAAGCACGCGTTTCATCGCAGCTTCAATTGAGAGCTTGCTTGTTCAGGGGTGTCACACATGGGCAGGCGAGTACCGCTTGAGAGTTAGGTACTTGGGATGTACTTTACCTTGTGCGCCAAGCAGCTATCTCATGTTGAAAGATACCGATAATTAGGTGTCAAGATGCCATGCTACGTAGGTAGACTGCCGTGCTGCATGTTGGACTGCCGGTACTGATGCCCAAGTGCAGGTTACTGGGGCGATGGTCGGTACTCGCATAACCTATTTCTAGCCGTACCTTGCTGGATGGTATGCAGGGGTCGTTTTAGGACAGCCGGATGGATGATCGATAAGCCGATAAGGGGAATAGGACGAAGCAATTCGCAGAAGGACAGACAACGCCGGTACGTTGGGGGAATGGTGATGAAACACTTGTCGCTGGACGCCTACTGGCCGGGAGACAAGAACCGGTCGCGTTATTTCTTCTCCTGTTGGATTTGCCCAGTTATCAGTCCCAGCTGTTCAAAGAACTTCAAACTCACTAAGACCCGGGTTACCTGCAAGCTGCTCCTAATTCATGCGCACGGCTAACAAAGAGCCACTGGGCATGATGTTAACCGGCGCCTCACTCTGTTCCGATTAAAAGACAACATCTATGCAGTTAGGAGTAGTACGGGTATCACTATTCGTTGATTTTCGATTTATTCGCGGGCTTGCAAATGGCTATTCACGATGATGCGAGCGACCACGATCACGACCACGACCACGACCACGACGATACCCCCACAAAGACGGCGATGCCCGAACCCAGTCCGGACAGCAGGGCGCCCGCCCCAGAAAAGAAAAAGGAGACAGACGACGAAACAGCCCAACCATTGGAGAAGCCGTGCGAGAAGCCGACCACAGCAACAGAAACAAAGAAAGACGATGACTTGACTACCAAGGTGTTCCGATTCCTCGCGACGGCCACACCAGGTACACTCGGTGCTGTGGCGGCGGGTCTCAGCGCTGTGACATACTTCATACTGGGCCAGATAGGGCTGGTGCTCATCGGCGCATTCGCTGGAGTGGTGTTCTTCATCGCGTGGGAGGCGCAACAGGCGGAGGTGTCGCGGGCTGTTCGCGGGGAGAGGGGATACGATGTCCTGGAGCGTCTTCTTGAAGCGAGAATTGGTGCTCAGAATTTCGCCCTTGGCACGGACAATGGGAAGGAGAAGGAGGGGGAGAAGGAGAAAGATGAAGTTAAAGATAAAGACAGTGTAATGCCCAATTTCGACCAGTTCCAACCAGAAACCAGAGAGGGGCTCAACGAACTTGTGGATGCTGTTATCCGCGACTACGTGGAATGGTGGTACAGCCCCATAGTGCTATCAGACAAGACATTCCCCCTTGCCTGCCGCAAAACTTTGGTCTCTTTCTTCGTGGCCGTATCGAACCAGCTTAGCCGCAAGCGACCGGCCGATGCCTTCGTCGATTTCCTTACCAACAGTTGCTCTCTCGTCATTGTCCTCTTCTCCGAAATGGCCACGGCTTACGCCTCGCTCTCGGCTTCGGCTGCCCGGCCCGCTCCCAACTCGACGTCCGATGCCGGCGTCACTGCTGCCGACGCCATTTACAGCTATCTTGCTTCTAATACTGACTCCCCGCTCTCCAACCTCCTCAACCAGCGTCAACAAGCTGCCAAATTCAAGAATGTAGCGGACGACTTGCTGGGCTATTTGGACCGCAATACCTGGAATTGCGATCCTGCTCGGGTTTTCTTGAAGGAGATATTGGCAACTACTATTCTGGAAGGGACCCTACAGTCGTGCTCCAAAGCCGAGTGGATCAATGGGTGGATTGTCTATCTGTTGGAGTCGGGAGAGACGGACCTCTCTCAGGCCATTGACGATGCGATTCAGGAGCAGAAGGCCTTTGCGGACGTGGATGGCAATTTCGGGAACATCAGCCTATCAAAGGGAAACCGGAGCAACTATGAGATGGATCAGGCTCGTAAAAAGGATACCGGTACGGCTAAGGAGAACGAGAAATCCAATGAAGGCGACAGTACCACGACCCGAGCCGCGCCTGAAACGAAGAAGGTGAGCGAACCGATGAATCAGGCAGAGAAAAGGAAAAGTACTGCTCCAATAAATACGAACATGAACACAAATATAAACACAAACATAAATACAGATACGAACACGAACACGAGACCTACAATCAATAATAACAGTGCTGCGGAAACGGACTCGATAGATTTGGATTCTACCGACTCGGACTGGCTCAACTACCCAAGACTAGGGCGTAGTGAAATGGCCCAGGCTCGGGAAGCACCCGCAACACCTTGTGTTTCGAAACAAGTGGGATCGCAACCCTCAGATCATGGCTCTGATCAAGGCTCCGAGCAACCCAAGAAATCTGAGGCTGTCGCGCACGCTCGCTTCACTAGCTTCGACCAGATCGTGCCTCCTGCCCAGGACGAGGCGGACGACGGAGCTCAGAAGACGCCAGCACCCCTGACACTACATAATGCCTCTATCACCATACACGATGACCCCGGGAACGACAAGAATCGGCTTCGAAGCAAGCCGTCTTGGGAATACTTGGTTCAGATTGAGCCAGCCTCGTCACAGCACCCGGGCTGGATGGTCATGAAGACCTACCAGGATTTTGAATCTCTTCACGAGAGTCTGCGCCGGATCGCCAACGTTTCAGGTGCCAATGCTTTCATAGAAGCCCACACAACGTTCCCCGCCTGGAAGTTACACACAAGGTCCTCCCTCCGTGGGGAGATGGAGAGGTACATGCGTGACGCCTGCGCCGAAGCACCGCTGGCTGAATCCGAGGCCTTGAAGCGGTTCCTTGAGAAAGGCCAGGATGCGCGCGCTACTCCCAACCGTGGCTTTTCCTTCGAGTCCATGGGTAAGGGAATGCTGGGCGCTATCCAAAACGCACCCAAGGGCGCACTAGGCGGTGGCAAGGTTGTCGTCGGCGGCGTTACTGGCGTCCTGGGCAACATCGGAATTGGTCAGAGAAAATCCAATGGCTCTACACCCCAGCCGAACAACAACAACAACAACAACAACAACAACAACAACAACAACAACAACAACAATAATCGCCCGCTCTCGTTACCTCCTACGACGCATATAGACACTGCGGTTCCTAGAGATAGTTTCGACAGCCAGAAGTCGTCGGTGATGTCTACGCAGCCAGCTAAACTGCCTTCCATGGACGGAAGACCAAGTGTCGACCTGGACGGGCAAAACGGCTTCGATCGCTCCGAATACCATCAAGTGAGCGCTGTCAGCAGTAGGGCCCACAGCCGCGCATCAAGCATAGCCGCCCCCCAACCCCCGATCAGGACCATGTCCGAGATGAGCCTGGACAACATCAAGCTGCCCCCACCACCGGACGAGATATCTGACGACTACGAATCTCCCACCAGCAAATCGCAACCCAGAACATCTATCGGTGCGGGTTTACTCTCGCCCACTTCGCCACAAACCACATCTTCACACTCCCCAACCCGCTCTATGGCCTCCAAGTTCTCCGACCTGACCGCCCCGAACCCCGAACCTGAGAAACCGCCAAGAAAGGAATTCGCACCGCTTTCTGAGCAAGAAACCCGCGTCGCCGTTGAGCTCCTCTTCGCTGTCATCAACGAGCTCTACACGCTCTCTTCTGCCTGGAACATCCGCCGCACCTTGCTCACCGCGGCGAAATCCTACCTGATCCGTCCGGGTAACCCGTCGCTGACCTCTATCAAGGACCTGATACAGGACACAGTCCTTGAGTCCAACACCTCAGACGCAGGCATCGCGGCGCATCTCCGCAAGTTGAGAGAGAACTCGCTGCCCACTGAAGAGGAGCGAAAATCCTGGCCGGCTGAGCTCACGAGCGAGGAGAAGGAGGAGCTCAGGGTCAAGGCGAGGAAGCTGTGGATTCAGAGCGGGGTGCCGGCCGCGCTGATGGGCATTATGGGACAGTCGGCGACGAGCGAGGCCATGGGGAGGGTTTTTGATTGTTTGCAGATTGAGGAGGTGGCCAGGGGCTTGTTTTTTGGCGTCTTGATGCAGGGCATTAGGGTGATTACGCATTGAGCAAGGCAAGATAGTTGGGGAACGGAGAGCGGTTTTGTTTGTTTGACTGATTGTTATACCTGATCAAGGACAGCGGGCATTGGCATGACAGTTTTGCGCTGGGTTGGTCATGGGAGGCGTATCAGTAACGAGTATAGATTAAGTGCCTGGGTGGAAAAGGCGTTATAGCGGGCCAGTCTGAGGGCGGCGTTGAGTCACTTGCGGGCATGATGCATGATGTGTTGGTTGGTAGTTTTTACACTGGCCATTTATATTTGTTGTTTCCGGTGGTCGTCAGCGGTTTAGGATACGGAATAAATCAAGACGACCAATGCTCCGACTTCGGCGATGTGAGTCCTATGATACTCTCTTGCTTCGGCTGTCATCGGCACGGTACAGTGCTGTGAATGGTGCGCCTACCATCACGGAGCAGCTCTCGGTTCATTCGGCCGAGCTCTCATAAAAACCAGAGAAAGTGTAATTATGGGGGTTTTCATTTCTCACCGTGAAAATACTCGTGGCTTTTCAGTTATTCAAGAAAAGACAGAACAGGTTTCTCACCTAAGGTATGCCGTCCGCAAATACTCTTTTGAAGAGGAAATCTCATGATTTGCAACTAATCTTTACCTGCCAACCTGGTGACGTAGTTCTTAGTAATGCTTCGGCGTGGATAACCATCGTGAAGTGACTTTGGAAGATTGAAGCTCGAATTCACGTTGTGTAAAGATTTTCTAATTTCAAGGAGCTAGATTCGTTATCCAGACCTCTTCAGAGCTACGAGGAGATGGTAAATAAGAGATTATAAGGATAGGTAAGTATGATATGGAATGGGTGAACGGATCATTCCCCCCCCCTTTCCTGTTTCTTTTAATCATGTTAACATGTTGTAGATTTCCATAACGAGAGATTCTGCTTCGATACAATTCGAATCGTTGCGCACAGTTCTGGCATGTCCTGGGTGACCCGGATACCCAGTCAGGTTCAACGTCCACGCCAGTAAGAAGTGCCACTATCATCACTATCTAGCATCTCCATCCACCTAAAATGGGAGCGGACGACGGGACCCGACCAAAAGGTACGGGGATTAGAATCGCTATAGATCGAGGAGGAACCTTCACCGATTGCGTCGGCACGCTGGAAGGCGAGGAGGATGTGATCATCAAGCTGTTGTCTGAGGACCCGGCGAACTATGAGGATGCGCCGCTAGAAGGCATTCGGCGGAGTATGTGCATTTTTGTCTTGTCTCCATTATGATAGTTCTCATATATGTTTCTGTTTCCCTCCCTTCTGTTAGCAATTATATTTATAAAAGAGTTTGAGAGGTGATGTGCTTTACGCTTTGTCTCGTATTCTAAGCAGAATGGAAAGCCAAGTAGGCTAAGACCAAGAGATTTATTCTAAACGAAACGAATTGCACCACCGCGGCTATCACAATAGAAGCTCGTGTTGCTTACGCATCCCAGTCATGGCCCACTTCACCAAACGTGAAATTCCCCGCGGCGAACCCCTCGACACCTCGCGCATCGAAAGCATCCGCATGGGCACCACAGTAGCGACGAACGCGCTCCTCGAGCGTAAGGGCGAGCAGATCGCCTTCGTAGTCACGCGCGGCTTCCGCGACTGTCTCGCCATCGGCAACCAGAGTCGTCCTCGCATCTTCGACCTCAATATCCGCAAGCCCGACGTACTGTACCGCCACGTCGTCGAGGTGAACGAGCGCGTCACCCTCGAGGATTACGCCGAGGACCCAGAGAGGCGAGTGACCCAGGTGGAGCGGAATGCGGAGGGCGATTTGATTATGGGCCTGAGCGGTGAGACCATGAGGATTCTGAGGCGGCCTGTGGAGAGCGATGTCAGGGCCGAGTTGAAGGAGGTCTTCGATAAGGGAATACGCAGTGTTGCTGTTTGCCTCATGCATGGATACACATTCCCCGAGCACGAGGCGCTGGTCGGCCGTGTCGCACGCGAGGTCGGCTTCGAGCATATTTCACTGAGTCATGAGCTTATGCCCATGATCAAACTGGTTCCGAGAGCCACGAGCGTGTGCGCGGATGCCTATCTCACCCCGACCATCAAGAAGTACATCGATGGGTTCCAGAAGGGGTTTGAGGGCGGCTTGGGGACGCACAGTGTGCTGGAAGAAAAAGGGAGTAAAGGGGCGAGATGCGAGTTCATGCAGAGCGACGGTGGACTGGTTGATGTGGAGAAGTTTACTGGTTTAAAGGCTATTCTTAGTGGACCGGCTGGGGGTGTGGTGGGGTATGCGATCACGAGCTATGACAAGAAGACGAAAACACCCATCATCGGCTTTGATATGGGCGGCACGTCAACCGATGTGTCCAGATATGGCGAGGGGCGCTACGAACACGTTTTTGAGACCACAACGGCTGGGGTAACCATCCAGTCTCCACAACTGGATATAAACACGGTCGCCGCCGGAGGCGGCAGCCGGTTGTTCTTCAAAAATGGCCTCTTCGTCGTCGGCCCTGAGTCAGCTGGGGCGCATCCAGGTCCGGCGTGCTACCGGAAAGGGGGGCCTGCGACCGTCACAGACGCGAACCTGTTCCTGGGCCGCCTGCTCCCGGAATTTTTCCCCAAGATATTCGGGAAGAACGAAGACGAAGGTCTGGATCCCGAAGCGAGCAAGAAGGCGATCCAGGAGCTGGCCGACCAGATCAATCGGGAGATAGGGAAGGAAATCAGCCTTGATGAGGTGGCGCACGGGTTCCTTACCGTGGCTAACGAGGCTATGACTAGGCCGATCCGCACGATCACGGAGGCGAAAGGACACGACTCGTCCAAGCATCGCCTTGCCACGTTCGGTGGCGCGGGTGGTCAGCATGCGGTCGCTATCGCGGAGGCGCTGGGGATCCGTCAAATCTTGATCCATCGGTATTCGTCCGTGTTGTCAGCGTACGGCATGGCGCTTGCCGACGTGGTCGATGAGCGCCAGGAGCCCGATTCTGCCGTGTGGACGGACGCTGATCAGGATGGCGGTAAGGTAGCGGGCGGACTGCGCTCTAAGGCTGAGAAGCTGAAGGAGAGGTCACGGCAAGCGTTGCGCGACCAGGGCTTCAAGAACGACGGAGATATTGTGTTCGAAGAGTATCTTAATATGCGATATCGTGGGACCGAATCCGCGCTGATGGTGATCAAGCCGGAAGTGGACGCTCATGCGGGAGATAAAGATGGATGGGCGAGGTTCGGGGAGGCGTTCGTGGAACGCCACCACTTCGAATTCGGTTTCACGTTAGACGAGCGCGATATCATTGTGGACGACGTGCGCGTCAGGGGGATCGGCCGTAGCTTTCGATACGCGGAACACACCATAGACGAGCAGCTTCAGCAGGTGCAGCGGAAACGTGTCTCGATTGCCGGTGATGGGGGAAAGAAAGCCTGCAACTCGTCGCAAGTTTACTTCGATGGCAGCCGACACGATACTCCAATTTACAGGCTCGAGGATCTGGACCTGGGGGATCAGGTTTTCGGTCCGGCCGTGCTGGCCGATGGAACGCAGACGCTTGTTGTTACGCCGAAGGCTAGTGCGCTGGTCCTGAAGACGCATGTGGTTATTGAGCTGGAGCAGAAGGATAAGATGGAAGGACAGGGGAGAGAAGAGTACTATCCCCTCCCCTCTCTCTCTTCCCTCTCTTCAGCGCACTTGCGCTGCTTTACAGCGATTTGGTGCTTAGATGCTGACAAGAGCTTCAGAGAGAGAAAAGAACCGGTGGTTGAGCGAGAAATCGATCCAATCCTACTCTCAATCTTTGGACATCGAGGTATGTGACATGATCATAACCCGTTTTGTCAGGTTATAGCGCCCCCCCCTGTGCCGCCCGATGTGGCGACCTTTTACGGGATGATCGCCAACATCGACGACAACTTCGGCCGGCTGCTTTCAAAGATCGATGAATGGGGCTACGAGCGCGACACGCTGATCATCTTCCTGACCGACAACGGCGGGACGGCGGGGACGAAAGTCTTCAATGCCGGGATGCGCGGCGCCAAGGGGACGGCCTTTGAAGGTGGAACCCGGGTGCCGGCTTTTTGGCGCTGGCCCAATGGCTGGTCGGGCGGCGTAGATGTCCCGGCGCTGACGGCTCACCTCGATATCTTTCCGACGCTCGCGAAGATTGCCGGCGCCACCATTCCTGAAGATGTGGCGGCGAAGCTCGAGGGACGGGACCTGATGCCGCTGCTCAAAAATCCAGTCGCCGAATGGCCTGACCGCCTGATCTTCACGCATGTGGGTCGCTGGGAGCGTGGCCAGGTGGCCGAGGCGAAATTCAAGAAGTGCTCGGTGCGCGATGCCCAGTATTCGCTCGTGGACGGAAAGGACCTTTACGATCTCAAGGCGGACCCGGCGCAGGCGATCTCAGACATCAAGATGCTCGAAGATACCACCCGTGCGATCGCGACGGACGAGGCGACCTTTCGTGAAAAGCTCACGACACTGCGCGACACCCTTGCCAAACGCGCCACCAACCGGGGCGAATACCGCCATGTCCAGATGGAGGCCGCCTACTATCAGAAAAACTGGTTCTTGTATGCGATGGCTTTTTTCATTCT
>JAOYMO020051102.1:0-11597 GCA_025802455.2 Iodosphaeria phyllophila
CCCGTAAGACATTACTGTAGACTTGGGCCCTTTGGGCCACGATGGTATCTAACTACTTCGTAACTAATGCCGGTTTCATCCACTTAATAAGACTCTAATCTGCGTGACCGGAGTCCCGAGCGGGGGATACAGACATGACAATCTGTTTTACTTATCCATGACACACAATCTCTCCGAAAGTATGTTTCTGTTGCACTTTTGAAATTCAAACACTTTTTGGTCAGGGCAGAATACGCCGATTAGTCAGTGGCAAGGTGCAAAAAGGGTGCGATTTCGGAAACAGACTTTGGAAACAGACTTTCGGAGAGATAGAGGTATCACTTACGCATTGGCTAAGTAGTCAGGTATGATAGATTTGAACATCAAATGATGCTCAAGATGACCTGGCTACCTGATCATGAACGAAGTATCAACCGCCCAGCTCGCCTGCCAATCAGTCTCTATATCAACGAACACAAACACAGAGTCTAGAGTGAGATGCCGGTACCTCGCTTCGGTATCTAGGTTACTCTACCGACGGCTCACGACATCTCCACTCATCTCGATAATACCCCCAGATTTGTATTCCCATGATACCATGGGCAAATGTCATCATTCGTTAATCACTAAGATATTATACAACCAATGGCGCCTCCTCCGTCTTTTTCGACGTCGGCTTGTCGCCGTCCGCCTTTGGATCTGCCGCAGCCGATCTTTCAAACGACTGCTTGAAATCCGCAATTATGTCATCTATGTGCTCTGTGCCGACAGAAATGCGAATCATATCCTCGGTGACGCCAGAACTGATCTTTGCTTCGTCAGAGAGCTGCTCGTGGGTAGTAGACCATGGATGAATGGCTAACGTCTTGGAATCCCCCACGTTAGCTAAGTTAGAGATCATCTCGAATCCGTCCACAACCTGGCTTCCAGCGGTACCACCCCCCTTCACCCCAAAGCTCAGGACACCTCCAAACATGCCACGCCTTAAATATCGCCGCGCTCTATCGTGACTCGCGTGACTTGGTAAACCTAGATATGAAATCCAAGCTACATGGGGATCCTTTTCGAGATACTTAGCAAGGGCCAACGCATTCTGTGCATGCCTCTCGGCTCGTAGACTGAGCGTCTCGAGGCCAAGAAGCAGTTGCTGTGCCCCGAATGGGTTGAGGCAGGCGCCCATGTCTCGAAGTAGCTCAACGCGCAGCATCATGGCCAGAGCCGTCGCACCAAACGTTTCCCAGAATTTGAGCCCGTGGTACCCTTCTGACGGTTCGGTTATCTGTGGAAACCGCTTTCCATGTTTGCCCCAGTCAAAATTTCCGCTGTCAATGATGCAGCCGCCTATGGTCGTACCGTGACCCCCAATCCACTTCGTAGCCGAGTGGACTACGATGTCGGCACCATGATCAATGGGACGCACATAATATCCCCCTGCACCAAACGTATTATCAACCTAGGTATCCTCAATTAGTCGACTTGGCGAAAATTCCTACGCACTATTCCAGAAATTACATCTCTTGTACTCACAATTAGAGGAACTCCGTTCTTCCAGGTCATTTTCGCCATAGCCGCAATGTCCGGCACATTGTATCCTGGATTGCCAATGCTCTCGATGTAAACTGCTTTGGTTTTCTCATCGATCATTGCGGCGAAATCAGCCGGGTCATTCGACTCGACAAATCTAGTTGTGACACCGAATCGCGGTAATAACACCTTGAGCTGGTTATACGTGCCGCCATATAAATTGGATGAGGAGACTATGTTGTCACCCTGGTGTGCTAACGCCGAAATCGTCATGAATTGCGCGGCCTGCCCGGAAGCTGCCGCCACGGCGGCTTTCCCCCCTTCGAGGGCTGCCATGCGCTTTTCAAAGACCTCGACAGTAGGCTAGAGAAGGTTAAGAGTAAGCCAGGAGCGCAGGATAAAACCAAGTCCAGGCCTTTCCGACTCACGTTCGTGACCCGACTATAAATGTTCCCAAGTTCCTTGAGACTGAACATCCGGGCGCCGTGCGCTGAATCATCGAAAGTGTAGCTCTGTCAACATAATTGATGAGTTTTCTCCTGCTTTCAATCAACGTAGCTGGGAGTCATGGTTCTAAAACCTACGGTGGTCGCGTAAATGGGAACAGCCCGGGAATTAGTTGTCGGGTCTGGTTCCTGTCTACATTCATGAGCTGATGCTTCAAAAAACAGTATGAATATGAGCTTACCCGGCGTGAAGCTGGAGCGTCTCGAAGTTTTCACTAAAATCATTGGTTGCCATTGTGTGCTAATATGGTGGAAAAGGAATCACGTATACAAAGAACGTTCAGAAACGAGGCTATTGGCGATCGTAAGAAAGGAAGCAGGCCGATAAGTTGCAGTATAGTGGCAGTCTGGGCTCGGAGCAAGCTTGAATACTGCTGTATCACTACAAAACTGATAAAGTACTGTGGTCGTGTATCCTCGATAGTCTCAATCGTTTGTAGTTTTCTGGTTTCTAACAACATTTGGCGTCAACGGCGCTCGAAGGGAGATGCTTTAAATACGTGCTAAAAAGGCGGTGATGCTTATGCCCGGATCAACCGGTAAACATGGGATAAGTGTTCCCCTGGGAGCGATTCCTTGAAATTGGTCATATCCTGTCCATGAAGGTTCAAATAGGATCTGATGCGCATTGTCAGTTCCAGAAAAGGGGACTATCTCACTATTCTATCGGACCGGGCAAGATTACTAGGGGCTCTGGGATCCAAATGGTTGCAGTCTGACAGGTGTAAATATTACCCCCTCGACACCGGAAGAGGCCCCTGCTACACAGTATCCCCTGTGGCTCTGTAGAATCTACGTTACTTATGGAAGCTGCTTGCCACAGTAGTTAGCAGGCGTTTGCAGAAGCTTGCAGTACATCCATTGATCCTGCAGCACGTCCTGTGTAACTTACGCTTACTTGGCGTACACAGTAACTTAAGATAGGCGGATCTTTTGTGTAGCCAGGTAGTCTGCATAGCAAGAGCGGAGCAACAAGCTTTTTACGTTGCACCCTGAATTTTTGCTCACTATCAATAGTTACTAAACACGAGACGTGAGACTTTTCGCTCTCTCATAACATGGACCCAAACTTGTGGCAAGTTCGAGAGTTGATGCCCAGCTCTTTAACTTAGAGAATTATCTAACCTTGGTGGGGAGCGTGGCTGATGCGGGGCTGCAATTCTAAGTATGGAATCAGCCATCAGCAGTTCTCTGTACTAACAGCGTCCTGGGCACGGCGTTAAAAGATTTTGGGCGAGATAGTCCAGTGGTAGGGCGTCTCAGTCGTCCTCTAAGTAAGCGTCATGTGGTCTGGGCACCCACCCACGCCGAGACAGAGGTCGCGGGTTCAACTCCCACAAGCCCAAAGGTGATCACGGTGGAGGAAAGGTCGGCTACATTTTACGGGAGGGCTGCAGGGGTCTAAGGGTTTTTTTGGAATGTTTTTACTGAAGAGTTTTTCCGCTGAAGTCATGCTTGTACTGGGCACATTTCATGGCGGAGTTGCGATGAATGTCCCCCAAAATGATGTATTAGTCTTGTCAGTTGCTCGGTAAAACAATACGCAGCGTGTTCATGTATCCATATGTAATAATGTACCTCGTCGGCGAAAGGGTCTGTCATAGCTGATAGCTGCATACGGACCAAATAAACTTGATTAAAAAAAGAAGTCTGTACTAACAATGTGGTCAGACATAAGTTAAAAGCCTGCATGGAGTAGCGACAGGGGGCCTTGCCGTCGGGCGGCAAGCCACAATTGCAGGGTCAAGTACACAGTACATCGCGTTATCCTTGTAAGCGCACGTTTCACTGATCCGCCATGTACCGTTCACTATCCGGTAGAGTCCAACTGGCCTCTACCAGGTACCGCTCAAGTAAGCATGACACCCATATGGTAGCATAAATGGTACCCGTTCGGCTCCACTGATTCCAACAAGTAGGGATTAGATTCGACTGTCGTGACACAGTAATTCATGTGTTCAATTGTAGTTACTATTTTGTTGTAAGCAAAGACTTATCGGGTCAACTTGTAACTATCATGGATATTCGAGACGATGTCAGGCAATAATTGATGCCAATGGCATGCATACAAACGATTAGGATAGACTTATACAGTATAATTATACCAACCTCAGTTAATCACTCCACCATCACATGTTACACACTAGACTTACCGGGCATTAGTAAAGGCTTCATATTGCAAGCTTTCTACTGCCCCGAGTCCAGTGTAGTAGTGAGGCCAAAGAAGCACGTCCTCATCGATTCCTCCCTTCGTTGGCCATACGGTACTGGTATCTTTAGATCAGGCTACAGAGTAGAAAGTTTCGGCGAATCGTCCCCATCTCCATCATAACATGCACGCCTTGTTTCGGTGGAACACTTATACGCACAGCTGCACAACCGCTTTCTTAGGACATAGTATCCATAGCGCTGGTGTCATACGATCCGATCCCGCCGTTTACCCATTCCACATTCATTGTTAGCTCCTGGCATTGATACAGGGTGCTTCGTGCGTCTAGTAACCTACTATCCCAGTGTGCCACACGTCATTGAAGGAATTACTCGGAATTCATAGCTCTCGAACTCATCGGCTTTATCAACGAGAAAATGTGTCGCAGCAAGCACCGTTATATTTTCCATGATGTCCCTCAGGGACGCCATTAAATACAACCCTCTACCTCTCAACAATTCGGGAATTGAGAAACGGCCGGTCCTCAAGAGGTGGCCAAGGATGTTCTGTAACCAGGAAACCGTAACGCCATTAATCCATAGAAGCATCCTTGATTAGCTCGCACCCGTGTTCCAAGCCATCTCTTTATTATTGCATAATACAAATCCAACACGGGGGACAATGTGTCACCCCGTCGTGTGTTGGGCACCGATTACCAAAACTGAAGCCCGCTTCCGATCTTTGGGCGATAATAGCATTCCTGGACTCCTCTTCGGTGGCAAGTCGAATGAGGGCCGATAAGGACTGAGTGGTATGTCCGAGTATGTAGAATAACATGCCGGGAGAAGTCCTGCGGGTGCAGCGGCCCGCCTAAACTTCACGATGCTTGCGCTTCTTTCATCTGCGGGCTGGACTCGGGGGCTGAGCCCATGCGATGGCGTAACTTGGCACCGGCCCCTGACGCGAACAGGTCCCGAGTCGAAATCACAGTGGTTGCACTCCAGAGAAGAAACTCGAAGGTGCTGAAGGCGATGTCGGCCTGAGCGGCCCCGCAAACTGAGCCCCTGCAGAATAATAACTTGCTGATAAACACGGACAAGGCGATGAATCCAGCAAAGAAAAATAGCGCATTCGTGAATTCGATACCGAGACTAACCAACGGGTGGGCGACTGTTGATTCGTGTGAGCACGACACTGCAAATATCTTCGGCAAATTCATTACGCCAACGCCAGCTTACCTCCCGGGACAAATCTTGGGGCGAGTTCCAAGAAAGATACGGAGAGAATAGTCCAAAGAGCGACGAAGATGAGCCAGTTGATCTGAGACGGAGACGATGTCAAAGTGTCCATGTTGTACCAGTTGGCCACTATTGTTCATTCGGATCGTCAGTACATTCGTTCAAGAAACGAAAACCCGCTCATCAATGGAGAATACTAGCCATAAGATGAAAGCCCAAGTATCACAAAGGCGAAGACGAGTTGGGTAACTCGAAGGCCCAGAAGTACGGCTGAAGGCATGGTAGGAGGTGTGCGGGACAAAAGTCGCTGTCGGGTTGGGAACCGTGTGTTCAAGTGCGAAGTCATAAAAAAGAACAGAAGCGGCGGATTTACTCTCTTAAATGAGTATCATTAACTTATCCTCGATATCTGTAGAGTGATGAAATTGTGCAAGAAAGGACCCGTCAACATCCAATAACCGGTATTAAAAATCTTAGATCTAAGGGGAGCGCCAGGCGTATAAAGTGAACAAACGTCCGGCACTTGGGTGTGTAAGGTTCATGATGAAAGAAATAGAATGGTAACTTGGTGGGGAGAGTATCTATAAATGTCGAAGATGATGGATCCAGGATTTAGTCTGGGATAACCCCTTCAACCTTCAATTGATCAGCTATGCGCTGCAATGTGCTGTAATGCTCTGAGATTCATCTGAAACTTCGAAACCTCAGATGCCACAATGTCGACGAGGATTGTGCCCAATCACAGATCGCGGGGCATTATCCAAGTTCAATTCATGCTCACCAGAATTAGTGCTCAAGAGAAAGGATCTTGACTTGTAACTACACATTACACCTCCTATCAGTATTAGAACCATTCATCGAATGCCTCATAGTTGCATGGACCTAGCAGTCTTCAATGCCGCTTATCAAAGGAGATGCCTCCTGGCACCTCCTATTTGGCGGTACTTATCCCACTGCACTTTACATTAAAATCTAAGAACAGCAATTTCTACTCCACGCATAAAGCGCATTAACCACTTACACAGTAGGTGCCAGAAGGCCACGCTACAGATGATATGGGATGTGCCCAATCACACAAGCTAGAATTCCGTATGGCTTGTGTCATTGAGCGCATCCCACCCCATACGGTAGGTAGCTGTGGCCTCCTAGCACCCAAGGATAACGGGCAGATATTGAGGGCCACAAACTACCGGTTCCAAATCGATATGGAGTAAACGATGTAAATCAAGGAAAAAAGAAAACCAAAATATGTATCTTTTTAACAACGAGAACGGCCCTTCTTCATGAAGCCGGGACATATTACAATCAGATGAAAGCCACGTGTAAGGTCGGCTGAGCCATCTGATGATACCCTGCGAGTCGTTTCGTTGAAACAGTTTGATCTTGAGCCCTCCCGACAGCATTCCCGTAGGAAAAGACTGACCGGATTGAAGTAGGGGTCGACAGCCGGCCTTGCCATTTTCCTCGCGACATACGATACCTCCTCATATTTGTGTCTCCCCGAACAGCAGAGGGTAACTCACCATATGGGAGCTTTACGTGACGCTAATGTAACTAGTCCTCAAATCATTTTAGTAGTATCCTCACAAATAGGGCAGTATGGAGATTGACAACTCGATAAGTTGTGACTTATGTGTGGTACTGTAGCAATGTGCAAGGCGATGTGAGAAGTGGAGGTTTTGCACATATTACCACAGCCAATTACCAGACACAGACTACGACACATCTATCGCTAAAACGTGGTGGTTTCGGTGCTGCTGTCGGGCCACTGTGCAGTGGTAATGGGCGTTTTGAGCATGGCTGACTAGGTCTATCGGGTAGCCTCACTAATTCTAATGCAGCGTGTGCAATCCGAGTAGAAACTGATTGATAATTGGAATCTCTTCGCGAATATCCTGAATTAGGCTTCTTCGGGTTTCTCTGGATATTGTTTAAGGTTATTATCCTGACAATCGAGTGCAGGAATTTTGGTGCGAAAGGCCGTCCGTTATGTTCACCGTCTGTACAGGGATATCTTGTCTTACTGGTACGGGATGGCGCAGCATTGGTTTCGCTTCAAGAATTGGGGTGTTTCGATTGGCCGCGCTCTCGGCGCCTAGAAACATACCCGGAAGTCTGGCTCTGTGCTAAAGATATTCAATTTGAAAGACACTCAGAGACAAATCCTAAGAGGCGAAGAGGCAGATTAATATGTCATACGGTAGGTGCTGGTATCTGTGCGAAGGATCCATCAAAATGTGGGTATCCCTTGTTGCCTATGTTGTGTATCGATTAAAACCGTAGTCACAACCAAGGGGATGGAAGAGTTGGAGGTAGTCGATCCTGCGCCAAGTCATACTCAAGTGTCTGGTAGACCAAACACGTATCATACCGGTGCTGTTATACACAACCTTGCTGGAGACCTTCATATTGAAATGCACTTTGAAACCACTGCCGCATTTGTGAGTCAAGTGTCTACGAGAGGCTACAGTGGGTGGACAAAAATTCCGAGCAAAGTAGTTTATAGCATCAAAATGCCTGATTTCAATAGACAACCACAACCACTGCAGTAAGCCATGTGTATATAATTATTCCAAATTGATCAAATCCTAACATACTTGAGTTTTGTCCAATTGGAATGAACACTGCGAGACCCAGCTCCTGAAAATCTCGCTGCAAGCGTCCATCCCACCAAAATCTCCGGCTTATTGGTGGGGTAAAACCTGAGAGCGAAGTGATCAATAGCTAGGCCTCGCAGTGTTCATTCCAATTGGACAAACTCAAGTATGCTAGGATTTGATCAATTTGGAATAATTATATACACATGGCTTACTGCAGTGGTTGTGGTTGTCTATTGAAATCAGGCATTTTGATGCTATAAACTACTTTGCTCGGAACTTTTGTCCACCCACATGTAGTATCGACGGAAATAAGGATGTTACGCACGCCACGACGATGACTGAAACGACATGATTAGAACTCCGGCCGCCCAAAAGTAAACACCCCCAAATCTCTTAACAAGTGCATCGAGCGCACCGTTTCGTGTGTTTGGAGGTATTTAACTTCGGACAGAAGAAGCGGATGAAAGATATTTATATCAATCACAGTTATACGATGCTGCGTGTCTCCATAATTGCCTATAGTAGTGACGTGGACCTAGCTATGATGTAGCACCCGTACTAGATTGTAACTATAGATCATTCATGTCGCTGGCTCAATTTCATGGTATTGCATAGCTTAACGTGCTGATGATATTCGCTGAATTAATGTCGGTCTATTCCGCGAAACCCACCGGTTATCAACGTTACCTGTCGTTATTCGTAGCCATCATGACGCTACAGATCGGGACGAGTACATGTTTGCTTTTGCATGTGTGAAGTCGTTAATTTTATCATGATTTATATCATCGCAAACTGAAATCTGAGCTACTCCTAGAGCTTGAGTGTACTCAGGTTGACTCGTTGCTATACCCCACGTATATATTGATATTGCTAGGGTAATTTACTCAACTCTGACTATCAGGTCGATAGAATAATACATCTATGGTTGGGCATTGAGATCACCTATGACTGCCTGAAAATTACTGATTGATACCAACCCATGACAAGAAGAAACCCTGATGTGAACACTCCACGTCTATTCATTTTCCGGAGGAATTGAAGAAGAAGAATGATGTCTATATAGCTGCGAGTATCATGATATGAATTATTAGAATGGTGTACTCAAATTAGCTTCGTGTTCATGGTTCATTTTAACTATGTAAAACTGGTACTATACTGGTAATCACTGTCATATTACGGTGGCTTACTATGGAATACCGGTCTGGGTGAAAAGGGCACGTGGGAAAGGACCCCACACAGAGAACGTAGAGACACTGCTAGTCTTGATTGGGTACAGCCTGCTTCGGTCGAGCCATGGCTGGCTCATTCTGAAGGGCCCTTACGCTAGCCCGCCACCTTTCACTTGCAAGATGGGAACTGGGTGGGGGCCTATTGTATCTAACGCTCTTCCCTTCCTCCCTTCAGTCAGGTGGCGTGTCAGTGCGAGGCACCGATGAGAGAAACAGTTGCTACCTGCTCAAGATAAACATGCTCGGCGGTCCAGCTGCACAGATGACCTGATGTACTTGTCATCGGAATTTTGAGATAGGGCCAAGTCCTAAGTAGTTGCACCCTTACCGGTACCGGCACTGTGGTAGAGACAAGTCCAAATTCTGCAGCTCCAGACCCTCATGGAGGCCACGCAGTGAATGCGTTTACTAGCAGGGGCGGGCTGCACGAGTCCAAACATTTTTGAAATTAGTTCCCTAGCGCAAAGTTCCGCTGAAAAAAGCAAAAACCCCCGCATAGGTGCGTCCGACGGCTGAGTTGCAACGAAAGCCTTCGACGATCCAACTCGCGTTCACCGGTAAGATTGCATTTCGAAAGCCCCCACTTATTGGCGCGAACGGTAATTATCCGCCTCAGCCCTGAGCCCAGACGGCAATGGAAGATGACCAGACCACCTTCCGTACCTACCCTTCCGCACTAGCGAACGGCTGACGGCATCTCCACTCTGCCCCTGACCAACTCAGGGGAAGACCCTGAATTTCGAGCCTCTTACCTTCCGAGATCACGTGGCGAGAACAACGTTCCAGTGTGCCTGTCATGATAATTTCCGTGTCGCTCGGATATCTCATTGGCTCCTTTGTCAGCCTTGAGACTGTTGCTCCCTCCACCGCGATGCTGATATCCTATACAGGTGTCAAAAATCGATGAATACTGTAAATACTGCAGCAGTCCAGTTGATAGCATCTACTAAGTAGGGACTGCATGTACTTCGTATGAGCCCAATATCCCCGAAAGATGACTTGATTCACCGCTGGAGTTCAGGTCGGTGAACAACAACTGTTTGTTGTGTTGAGAATCATTACGGGTACAAACATATACAGACCTACTATGTCGTAGCTGAGCTACGCACAGCCAACTTGGAGTTGCGATAGGTACAGCTGGGTGTCAAGGGTCTTCTTTGCTATACCGAATCCGGCAACGAGATGTCATCGCGGACGAAAAGCTGAGCGTTGCGTACCAATTGCCTATCAATGTTCGGGTAATTGACATAGCTGAGACTAGTGGACGTTAGCGACGTGAAAGCCGAGGAGAAACAGGTCGTCTCGGACGAGTATAAAGTAATGAATGAAGAACCAGTGTTCTAGCAACTCTTCCACCCTCCATCTCCACATCCACTCATTACGAACAATATCTGATCCTACACAGCCAACTCAATCAACATCCACAGCACAGTCTTATCCATACAACTTGAAACAAAATCTCCCATATATCAAAATGCGTACCGCAACGATCTTCGCTCTTGCTTCCGGTGCTGCTGCCAGTGGCCTGAGCTGCAAAGGCAGCGACCCATGCCTCGACAGCACGGCCGCCAAGAACATCGCCAGCCAGTACGCCGCTGTGATCGGCCCTACATACACCGACAAGCTGGCACTGTCTTTCCTCACCTCCGACTTCAAGGACACCTCGGACTCGATCAACAGCTTAATCAGCGTTCCCCTCGGCACCACCACCTTCCCATCCCGCAAGGCTTTCATGGCCTCGCAAAATGCCCAGAAGGCTAACAACCAGCTCGCCCCTTTGAACGTGAAGAAGACGGCCTACGGCCGGTCCACCGTCACAGTCGTCTGGACCATGAGTCCCGGCAAGGATATCGTGAAGGGTGTCTCCCTCCTCAACATGAAGTGCGAGTCTGGCAACTGGAAGTTGCAGACCCTCGACGCCGAATTCAACAGCTTCCCTTACAACAACGATATTGGCGGTACCTGTACTGTCAGTCCTGCCATCGGCGGTTCGCAGAGCTAAATGCCAACCGATATCGAGCGACGAGTCCCAAGTTGAGGGGATCTGAATTACGAGGGATGGAGAGTTGCAGGGGGGGGATGCGGCTGGTCGGAACTGTCTGTTTTGGTGGAGAAAAGGTCAGGGGTCGGGACAGTTTGCAAGGGGGATGTTGATGAAAAACGCGGGGTGATGGTTCAGTTCTGTAAAAAGCTTTATATATGATTGTAATGAATGTCAAGTCATCAATTTTTTCCCAACCATTGTTCTCCGCTGTGGTCTTTTTTTTGTTCTCACAGGCAAACTGTATGAGCTTCATCAAATTCTATTTTGACGAACGAGAATTATTGTCAAAATGTCTCAATACTCGGTTGAAATGAAAGAAATGGCACAT
>JAOYMO020051274.1:0-11586 GCA_025802455.2 Iodosphaeria phyllophila
AAGTACTGGAATTCTGTCACGAGACGCTGGTGAATCTTGCCGTCATGTAACCGTGTGATTATAATAATCATCATTTTTTGGCCGCCGCATTCGTATTTCAATTCACGTCTATACGGTGGTTGATCACTATGGTAAACGCTCCAAGATGGACCGCTTGTCAGATAGGGATTGGCCCAGCTGGGCTTCACTGACATACTATCTGTGGTGGAGAAGAATGGCTAGTGCGCAGCAAACAGCCATTTCGGGAGTCAACTCCATCAAGCGCTTCCCTTTTGCCTCCATGATTCGCCATGACCGCACCCGACCCATAAGGCAACATAGCAAGATCCAGCTTGGTTATACCATGACACCACCACTATTCTAGGTGAAACTGCTTCAAGAACAATTGAAATGGGTTATTGGGTTATTGATTCTACGGGGTGCACATTTGGCGGTTTGAATTTCTCAGCGTTCAAGCAGAATCACCAAAATTGTGCGTGCTATTGCACATGAGTCGGGTGCGATTAGTCGGTCCAAGTAGACCTGAAAAGTAAAGACTTCTTCAGTCTTGAGACTGGACTGGGCTTGAGACTTGAGAGACTTGTTATAATAACAAAGCGAGAGTTTCAAACCACCACCAGTTTCATCACCATCATTAGTTCCATCTTTTTTAAAGGCTCTACCTAGCTCTCGTGCTCTAAAGTTTCTATCATGCTCCTTCGTAGGCAACCAGTCTGCCCCAGCACAACGGGTATCTGGAAGAAAAGATCGAGTACCATGCTGTTGTTTCCATCATGAATTACGCCCTCCGCAGACCTCGACTACCCACCCCTACCATTTTCTTCTCCTACTATTCACGCATTACCGATCATTCCTGATCATTCTCGCTCCCAAACTTGCCGTGCATGACGATCCCCGCGCTGAGTTCGGCGATACTCTCATCACTCAAGACGTTGAACAAGGAAATCTCTACTCCGCACTCCCGAAACACCCAACTGCGCACGCTGGAGGCCACCAGCGAGTCGACGCCATAGGCATTGGGTGGCTTGTCCTCGTCCACATCCTCCACGTTGGCCATATTCATACTCTGCGCGAGTAGTTTCTTCAAACCCTCGGTGACTATAACCTGCGCTTCTTCTTCACTAGTCGCTTGGTCCAGCTTTGCTCGGATCCCATTCCCCTTCGTCTTTTCTCCATTCTGACCCTCACCGTTGCCACCGCTGCCGTAGAAAAGCTCTCGCAAGTCTTCTCCTTCCGGCATGTCGACCTGGTTTAGATCCTCGAAGAGTGCCATACGGATCCAATAAGGGTCAAGGGGGGAATTCTGGCGGACAAGCCCACCCGTGCCAACACCCACGACGATTTGTGCTGGGATCGCGGTATCTTTGCTTCCGGTGCTTCCAGTGAAACCGGAGATAGCATACTCGATGATCTTGTCGACATCATTCAATCTGATGCCAAAGAAGCCGTTCATCTTCAGCATGTCGAGTATACGGGGATCCTCAGCAAGCATACCAACACCAAGCACTGGACCAAAATCGATCGACACAGCCTGCGTTTTGATGTAGGGGGATGCTTGGATATGGCGCGCAAGTGCGTCTTGGAAAGCGTTTCCCGCGGCGTAGTTGGCCTGGCCCCGGTTGCCTATAACTCCAACCGAACTTGAGAGAAGGATGAAAAAGTCAAGCTTCCAGCCGCTTTCTCGACTAAAAAGCCCAAAAAGATTGAGCGAGCCAATTGTTTTTGGTCGGATCGCCGTTTGCCAGTCCTGGAACTCCATTCTTTCGAACATGGCGTCTCTGATGACGGCGGCACACTGGAACAGTCCTCGAACTGGGGGCATCGTTTTATTGATGACTTCAACCACTTGCTTCAACTTCTGTCCATCGCAGATATCAACTTCGCAAACTTTAACGATGACCCCTCTATGTTGAAGAGAGCGTACGGCTGCCTTAGTTGTTTCTTTGCTGGATCCGGATCGAGACAGCAATGCGATGTACTTGACACCATGCGAAGCAAGAAGTTTGGCAATGTGCATGGCCAAGCCGCCCTGACCGGCCAATACATAGGTACCATTGGGATTCAGACTGTTTCGAACAGGATGCGGCTGCTGGGGCTGCGCGGGGAGACTGGTGTTCTCTGAGCAGACCTTGCTCTCATTTGCAGCAGAACCATTCTGAATCAAGTCGTTTAAGGGCTTCAGCAATTCCAGCCTTGGGCGCATGATCCGACCCTGGGATTCTGCAAACTCGACGTCAGCATACTGGAAAACGCGTAGACTATTGAGCGACATAGTAAAGCGCTTCACAATGATGTCCGCCAAGTCCATAACGTCGCGAGTTTGCGACATGCCGATATCGAATGTGAAAACCTTCTTTTGAGCATCTTCTGAAGTGACGGTGCGGGCGATTGCAGCAAAGAGGCTACCCATGGGGTTCGACGTGTGGAATTGCGCGCCCTGAGTTACCCAGAAAACAGTGTCGGTTGTGCGGAACAATCGCTGCAGGCCATTGAATTGAGGCTCGGAACAATCCCAAATGAAGTTTTGATGGTGTACAGCCTCCAGCAAGGAAAGACAACAGCTCCCAGGTGTGAGGTGTTGATCATTTAAATCCCTAAGAGCGCAAACCTGGCATTTCAATAGCTCTTGCATTTTAGAGCTCAGAATCGTAAGGCTTTCACCCATAGAGTCAGGGACCAACAGGAAGGTATCTTCAGGCACAACGGATTTACCGATCATGGGATCAGAACTCTGCGTCGAGATATCCTCCGGACCCACAGAGAAGCCCCTGCCGGGATCGCTGGTTGGATCCGTGGAGATAATAGGCTGCCAAACAACTTGAGAGCACAAGTTTTCATGGTAGGGCAAGAACTCAGCTTTCCCCCCATCGGGTTTGGCCGTCAAAGATGTGAACGTCATGTTCTTGATCAAAACCAAAGGCTTGTTTTTGCTTTTCGCGTTTTCCTGGGTCCACGAATCATCAGATGCAACGAAGTCCATGCCTGTTTCCCTGGAATTATGGCGAGAAACTTCGCAGCATCCCACCAGAGGCGTTCCGGGTCCGACGGGAAGCTCTGGGTTGGCGGAGATGTATACATAATCGATCGAGGATGGGATCATTGCTTCACCTTGAAAAAACGCGAATCCAGTTTGGATGATGGCATCCAGCGTCGCAGGGTGGATCATGTGCTCAAACTCAAAATTGTCTGGCATTACCGACCGAGTCTCGGGAATCCGGAGGGTAAAAGCCGCGGTGTCTTCAGTTCTTCGCAACGTTGTGATGTTTCGGAAAAGTGGTCCATAGCTTATTCCTACGATACTGAGCGCCTCATATAGCTGATGAGGACTAATCTTTTCGTCGCATGTATCCATGACGGTAGTGTAGAGCTGTTGGTATTTCTCGGAGTCTTTGCCTGCCTCATTTCCGATATTGCTGTCACTCGCAGATGGCTGGAGACATATCTGAATGTTTCCCTGTGCGTTTTGCTTCCAAGTCTTGTCAAGGTGCTTGGAGTGGATCGAAAAAGCATATCGGTTATCCTCTTGATGATACATACTCAGTGAAAACTCCAATCCCTGTGTCGTGGTCGGAATGATCATGGCACTCTCGATCTTGAAATTGAGAATTTCAAACCCCACTATTGGACCGATGGCCAGCTGCTTTGCGCCTTCGATAGCCATGGCAAGCATGCCGGCAGCTGGATAGAGTGTGGTGCCTTGGCATTTGTGCTGCTCAATCCACGGATTCTCATGCATTCGGAAGAAGCCCCTCCATCGTGGCTGAGCGGGCAGCGCATCGATAACTCGTCTACCAACGAGATCTTGCCGCCCATAAGCCTCCAGTCGACCGACCTCCGATGCTTCCGATTCATGCCAATATCTGACACTATGATTCCAAGGATAGTTGGGCAGGTCGACCAACAGTTTGGGCTGCCTGAACTGGATGTTGCGCATGGTGACCCAGGACATATCAACGTTGCATCCATGAGCCCACAGATGACCAGTTGTCGTCAGCAACGTGTCCAGCGCGTTTCGGTCCCGGTGGAGTAGGGAAAGGTATGGTATGCGCTGATACCGATTGTCACGACGGGCCGCCATAATTTCATTGATAGGTTTCTGAAGGAGAGCGCGTGGGCTCAGCTCTAATATGACATCGGGTGTCCTGCCACGACGACTGCACATGTTTGCGACTGCGTCGGAGAACGCAACAGGTGACAGCATGTTCTGAGCCCAATACAAAGGAGTGAGCTCTTGCCAATCAATCGGGTCTCCCGTCACGGATGAATACATAACAGGCACTTCGCTATCGGGAATCAACTCGAGTTTGGCCGTCTCCACATCAACGTCTGCAGGATTGACGAGGCGTCCCTCAGAACTCGGATGGCGGGTGATCTGGTGTGTTGGCTGATGTGCTTGCAGTTCAGAGATGTTCAAGAGGTACTGCGAAGCGCACTTCGACATATGAGGAGAGTGGTATGCGACGTTGGCGACTGAACGGTTGTAGATTTGTTCCGCATCCAATTCCTGCCGAATCTCTGCAATGGCAGCAGTATCACCTGAAAGAGTAACGGAAACCGGGCTGTTTACACAAGCGATCGTAATCATGCCGCCGCGAATCTGCTTGAGATATGGTTGCACGCCATCAGCCGAAAGCTCCACGGCAAGCATTTCACCCTTATCTCTAGAATTACTGGAGCGGGTGTGATCGTCAACAGATGCGCCACGATAGTAGGCCAACTCCCAAGCCGTCTGACGTGAGATGGCACCCATTGCATAAGCTGCGGCGATTTCTCCAGAGGAATGCCCAAAAACGGAAGCAGGCTTGATGCCGAAGAATTGAACCATGAGGTCGACCAAAGCCACCTGAATAGCCGTCGTTGCAGGCTGACAAATGGCAGGATCATCGACCTGTGAAGTATCTTTGTCTTTCAGTAGTTGGGCAAGGAGACTGAAAGGGCTCCCAAGCTTCTCTCCTATATACTTTGATGCCTGGACGATGCTATTGAGGAAGATGTCAAATCCCATCAATTCGCGACCCATAGCAAACCATTGAGCACCCTGACCAGAGAAGACGAACGCCACGCTAGATGGTTTGTCCTCGGAAGAACGTATGAAGTCTGTTTGGCTGAGACCTTGTAGTTTGCTTATCAATTCGTCGATAGAAGACGCAGCTGCACTCGCTTTCCATTTCATCTTGGTTCGGCGACATCCCAGAGTATAAGCAAGGTTTTGCAAGAAAGCGGGGTCCGCATCATCTGTTTGTTTCTTTTTCGTGAGATAATCGATCTGGTCGGCAATGATCCGAGTCAAGGACACTTGTTCATGACCAGAAAAGACGAACGTATACGCATTAACGTTGCGAGGCGGTAGAACATGACCGGATGCCTCGTATATCGCCTCGAAAGTCCTGTGGTCGATTACGGCCTGGATCTCTTGGTTAAAGGCCTTGGACACGCAGTCCAGCTTCATACCGTTACAAGCGGCCATGTTGTGGTGCGAATACAGGTCTCGGCTTGCCAAGTAGTGGGCTGCGCCATCAAGAATAAGATGGCTGTTGGTGCCTCCGAACCCAAAACAATTGATACTGGCGCGGCGAACACCGGGGGCAGGCCAAGGCGTTTCTTCGGTGGGAACCTATAGGTAACACGATATTAGTTTTCGCTGTCATGTTTTACGGTAAGTCATATTCCTGACCTTAATTCTCAGCTTATTGAAGTCGATTGCTGGATTTCCCGGAAGCTCGAAGTTCGCATTTTTGGGAATGGTCTCCTTCTCAATGCACAATATGGTCTTGATGACGCTGGCAGGGCCAGAGCCTGCTTCGAGGTGACCGACAATTGTCTTCAGGGACCCGACATAGACAGGATTATTGGAAGATCGATTCTTGCAAAGGGTTGACGAGATGGCTTCGGCCTCACAGCTATCACCTGCTGGCGTACCCGTGCCGTGACACTCTACAAATACAGTCTGGGCAGTTTCGTGCTGAAGGCCTGCCCGCTTGTAGGTGTTTTGGATATTTAACGCTTGAGCCTCGGAACTAGGATGCGTGATACCTGGAAGACTTTTAGTAAGATACAAAGATCGAGATCCAGCATGACATACCTGTTGTCCTACCATCCTGATTAACTCTAGAGCCTCGGATGATACCACGAATGGTATCGTTGTCTCGCACGGCGTCGTCCAAACGCTTCAAAACCAAGACACTGGCCCCTTCTCCGCGACCGTAGCCATTGGCGCGAGAATCGAACGCGAAGCACTTGCCGTCCGGACTGAGGAACCTCATGGCTGACAGGCCCAACATCGAGTCCGGTAACAAAATGAGGTTGACGCCTCCAGCGATAGCCTAAAACTCACGAATATCAGAGATTGACGTAAGCCCGGCTATGAGAATAGAGACCAAGAAGACAATGGGGGATAAGCGCAGGGCGAAAAATAAAGGGAACAGGTATAGCAAAAAGAGAAGTATCGTGGGGTAGAATTTGACTCACAAAGTCCACCTCGCCACTGAGAAGAGCTTGGCATGCGGCGTGAATACAAACCATTCCGGAGCTACAACCCGTGTCGATGGTCATGCTGGGTCCATTGATGTCCAGAAACCACGAGATTCGGTTGGACAGGATAGCGATACCATTGCCAGTGGCGGCATATGTTGGAATATCGTCCTGGTCTCTGAGAGAGACCTTCTCGTAGTCTATTTCCCGTTAGTCAACCCATAATTGGTTGCGCTGTTGCGCAAAGCATGACATGCGTACTGCTGCACCAAAACGTGATGGAGCAGGACCGACGTGCGCAAATTACAACAATTCGGGTATATTTTCCTTTTTCAATTCATGATCGGGTTCGGGTGATAGGGAAGGGCATGAATTAAATGCACATACCGTGATTGAATGATCCCATCCAAACACCAGTTTCTGTTTTCCGAATGTTGCTGCGATCGACACCAGCTACATTTTCGTCAACCCAAAGTAAGCATGGATCAATCTTCACAGAAATAAGATTGCACCGCAAATGTGACATACCTCTATCCAGTGCTTCCATGGTCACTTCGAGAAGAAGGCGCTGCTGTGGATCCATAGCCGTGGCCTCGTCTGCTGAGATCGCGAAGAACTGGCATGCACTGTTAGATCAGGAATGGAAACAGAACGATAAGGTTGAGAGCGACAAAAAGGGGGGAGACCTGTAACATACCGACGTGTCAAAAGCTTTAATGTCTTCGTTCAGGAAATGTCCTTTCCGAAAATGGAGCTAGAAGAGTATCGTCAGTCAGATGCCACGATATGGTTGCACGGATGCTATGAAGATGAGGCTTACGCTGCCTTGTCTGGTGGCTGTAGGATGGAAGAGGCCATCTATATTCAGACGATCTCTTGGGAATTCGGATGCAACATTTTCCCCACGGACGAGCACCTTCCACAGCTCATCAGGTGAAGTGATTCCTCCAGGCAAGCGAAGGCCCATGCCAACTATGGCAACATCGTGTGTGTCTCCTGCCATGACACCGATAAGAGTGCGACGCGTCGAAGATGTAATGAATGACGACCAGAGAGACTGCCAACTCTTGAACCGGAGACTCAAAGATATTCGAGGTCGAGGTATGGTGTATCGTTGAGGAACGATGATGGTGGGATGCAGGAGAGTGTGGGAGTGAAGGGTGCAGAACAGAAATAGAAACAACGAAATCGAAGAGTGATAAGAATTCAAGTAAGTAGAGGCTGGTGCCTGTGTTGCAGTTGGACGCGTTTTCAACAATCTCTCAGGTAGACACTGTGAATTGTGCTGCTGCAAGTTCAACTTCGACGGTCCGGTCCCATAAAAATGGCTAGGCTTCTAATGGGTGTATCTAAGGTCGGAATCAGTGATGTGTACATACAATGAAAACGGTACACATTTCCCTGGCAACCGGGAGATAAGAACAGAGGTGAACAATAGAGAGGTACGATAACATCAATAGAAGAATAACGAGTAAATCCGTCGAAAATTATTGCGGGATGAACCACTATGGCCGAATTCGTGGTGCAACGAGAGCTAGCCCTCACAATGCTTGTTATAGTAGCATTGATAGTGGCAGAAAATCTGGACTTTTATTGTTCTGATCTAAAAGTCCGAACAATAGACCGAATCCCCAACGACTCCTGGTTTTTCCCAGCAGCAATTACTCGTTCTACAGCTCCCAGTAGCTTTTCTTGCCACCTGGAACGTTTCGAACTTTACCGATCCAAGAGGGTACTCAAGTAGTTTGTAGTTCTCTCTTAGCCAAGCTTAGCAGTTTCATGAGATCACCAGGGAGAACGCTCTGGAGTGAGTTTTTTCGAACTGTCCTGGCAACGCAGGTGACAGCAAACAGGCTCATTGGTTGGGACACCGAAAGCTGGGCTTCTGCGTCGAAGTGGATTACACCAAGTATAAGGTTTGAGCTCGTTCCTGCCTAGATGCCCTTTGTGCCAAGGCATCCAACTTTTTGACCATCCCTTGCACCCAACCACTTGCAAACTGGGTGGAGTGCGAGTTTGATGCTCGCTAAATCTCCAAGTGAAGTACATCCAGAAAAATCGTTTCCATCAACGCAAAAGCTGCAGCCACAGCTTCGGGAAGAATCAGCATTTCGATTTCCTTGACTTGGGCTAAAGAGAAATCATACAGAACTGACCGGGCTAGTGGCCATACGTAAAGTCATACCGGAGGAGACACTTTAAATCCATAAATGGTCATGGTCTTTCGATACACACTCCTCAATACTAGTTAGCAGATTCTTTGGAATAGTTGGAGAAAAATTGCCAAACAGATATGATGTACAATCGATCACTGCATGTAACAAGTACAGTAGGCTAGTGCATCAGCTGAAATGATAGAACAAGAAATTTTGATCGCTTGTTGTTTGTATGCGAAAGATCTGCATAATGCTACAAAGATGACAAAGACATTCGTTCAGAAATCTAATTTGATGCGCAGAGTAGAGGAAAGCATTTCCAAGTGGAAGGGTCATGTCCATCCTTGAAGGCAGAGTAATTACTAAGCTTCCAAAGAGTTTTATAACAGGAGTTGGGATGTGACTATAAGACTGGAACAATTCCTCTTTCGAAGCTCTCAATTCTCTTCCAGGAGTATGAGGGAGGGAGGAAACAGGCAGTGTTTCGTGAATGAGTCCCCCGATAACAAGTATTCCAATTAATATCTGAATGGAAAAGATCTCGTTCACGTATCTTCTCCGCTATGGACAGAGCCCATCCACAAAATTCTCGCGCGCACCCCGAATTCATGATCAGCATGGCCAGCTAAAAAAAACCCTTGAACCAGTTCAAAATCTTCAAAGAGTTGAAAGCTCGACCCTCCTGCCCGTTATTCTGAATGTGGTAACAAAGCCCTATCAACTTCAGGCTCTTGCCATAGCATCTTTCCACTAAGATCAATATCGTACAGGACACTATGAGAACACAGAATGGGGACCCCATTATGACCGAGCTTTTCTGACTACGCCACACGTCACTATCCTCTTCATGGTGGTTCTAAGTTGATGCGCTGACCTCGAGTTCACGGCCGTAGGGCATCTTGCGGCCTTACTACATAGCGGCGCAGCCGACACTAAATTACCGTACGATCTGCTTTCAGATGATGGACTAAAGAATTTTGCTCTCAGCGCCACACCATACATAGATTCTGTTGAGGATTGAGTAATGAATTTCAATTACCCTCCCTAAAAAGGATGACGATCAAGTTCTACACAATCAATTGGTTCAGAAGTGGTTTACGTTCTTCCACGAGTATGCTTCTTCCCGAGGCCGCCATTAGCTCCAAGCCGACCCTTTGCGACGCAAGATCTGAAATGAATCACGAGTTGCTCTGCTGCTGGCGCTGAATCACTTTCGCCGGATAGGGGTTAGCATTTATCGCATCAGTGCTCTTACATAACCCACAATCATAGGAAGCCCCTGAAAACCACATGCATCATAACGTCAAACCCAGTTACCCAGTTCGCATCTGAAGCATCAAGCTCCCTGCCTAATCGCTGGAGCAGCTCCTAAGGATCAAACTGGCGCAGCTGTAACTCGGTAAAGCGAACTGCTTTTTTAGTATGACTTACCAATAACGGCGCGCTAAAGTGATCGGCCGTTAAACAGCTCGGCCGTTAAACAGCTCGGCCGTTAAGCACTAAGCCACAGCGCCTCAGCTCGTTTGGAATATGTCCGCTCGAGTAAACCAGGCACCTGTGATGAAAGCTCAAGTATAACACACGCATCATAGCACTGTGGATCTTGTAAAGTCCATCGAGGACTTACTTATGCAGCACTTTGTGATTATCTCCATTTAGCTTTCAGGAAGAAAGCCTTGTATGGCCTCTCAAGAGCCCAGACATGAAGATTTTGAGAAGGTATGAAAGTGACGAGCATCGATATCTGCCGTTCGATGATAGGAAATGTAGGGAGCGCAAGGAGTTTTGATCATCGATCTGGATGCTCCAGCGTTGGGTCATCGGCCAACCAGGTAAATCAGTGAATACCGCCGGACTCAGGCGGCCATGATGTTGATGTCGTTGGCGGGCGCCCAGGTGGAATGTGCGATTGCAACAGCAGAACATATTTTAACTGCATAATGGACATGTCTTGCTGTCATTTTCCTCATGAGATTAACCAAGATTTGTTCATAGGACCATTCGAGGTAGCATTTGGAAATGAGGACGGCATGTTTCGATCCTGGGGGGTCGTTTGCGAAGAATGGAACGTAGACGGGCGATTGCAACAGCAAAGGGGTCGATTTCTCTCCACTATTCAGATGCCTACCTAACACGAAGATGGAGCGTAAGGCAAGTCGTCAGATCGAACCCATGATAACAAGACGTTGCCACAGCTGGCTGTACCTAACTTAAAAGCTCCTAGTAAAACCGCTAAATCTGACTTACCTGTTGTGCATGTAAACGTGTTATGCATGCATGATGCATGGGTCGGCCGCATGCAGAATCTCGGCCGAAGGAAAAGGCGCGCTCCCTTAACCCCGGCGCAAATCGATTTTCGAGTGACGCAGCCAAGGATGAAGCGCCTTCGAACGGTGTCAGTGAGAAAGAACCAAGAGGAATACTCACGGAAAGAACACCTAGGAGAAAGGCAACTCGCAAATCCCAGCAAATAGGTAAAATCTACCGAGTAACGCCGAAAAGCCTGCAAAGCTTCCGCTGGACTTTTATGTGGCGAGGTGTTGTTCGGCTATGTGCGATTCCAGCACTGGTAAATGAAGGTCCGTTGATTGTCTGCGAAGGAGCGAAGGACGGTTGTGATAGCGGGAGCCATAGGCAGAGATCTTTCAGGAGTAGATAGCGATCAGCTCAAAAATAGTCTGGCTTCGGAGGGAAAGGAGATAATATAATTCGAGAGCGCTTATCAACACTTTCAAGTTGGTGGGTATCAATTCTCTAACCTGCACGATTGCGGATTCCGTGTAACCAACTGCGTATTCCTTCCCCTACTAATTCGGCGCCGAGCCACTCACTCTCGCTAACCGGTAGGACTATCACTTTCCACATCGAACGTTGATGATTTTATTGAGACCCTTCATTCTTTAATTCTATACTGTATCCAAAGGTATAATTTTGATAGGAGGATTGTGGCTAGAGAGCG
>JAOYMO020051354.1:0-11584 GCA_025802455.2 Iodosphaeria phyllophila
ATGTGAGTTTCAGACAGGTCATAAATCCAAAGATTGGTGCATGGCAGCGAAAAGTGCTGAAGTCAAGAAAAAATCCTCGTGTTGCATCCCGAGCTCTCTCCTCTGTTTGCTTGTGGATGTCTCACATATCTCATCATTATTTCACTTGCTGTGAGAAAGTCGAAGCTGATCATCGATGTATTCAGGGTTGCGCTTGTGATGGCATCTACGGTTCGATATGGTACTCGTCGGTACTTGCACTGCAGTAAGTATCCGCTCGCAACACCTGGTAACTCCAGATTTTGAAGTGCAAAGTCAATCTTCTTTATATCGGATGGTAGCGTAATCTGCTTAATGAGCTACATCCTACTTTACAAGGCATCCCACTCAGAAAACACGTCGTTTCCCATGTCACCCACCCGACCAATTTAGTCTCGGATATTTCTTAGTGACCAGCGTCGTTTCAATAGTTCCGCTGAAGACACAAAGCCTGCTCAAAGCCATGTTTGCAAAAAAGATACGACAGTTCTACAGCTTCTTGGTCAACGGCAAGGTGAAGAAGTCACTACTCATCCAAACGGCCAAACCCAGTGTTTTTCTTTGAGGAGCTCTGATTCCTAATAGTGCCAACTCAAGCGCCTAATCTATGTATAAATTCAAAATCAACTTTCAAAACGCTGTAGATCTGTATTCTTTGACTTCTTTCCCAATTGCATTCCTTTGCCCTTCATGTTGGTTGTTCTCGTGGTGGTCTTGTTCCTCTCAGCTTCGTATTCGTCGTACGTGTCTGTCGAAGGTCGGGTCGGAGGTGTGTATGTGGGATACATAGAAGGACGACTCATCCCTCCCCCAACACCAGATCGAGCACCAGAGCCAAACCCAGATCTTGCTGACTCCTTGCGCTGCATCTCTAGCTGCTTCGCCTTGCGTTTGCGTTCTTCGGTAGCTTCTAATTCCTTGTTCTATAACTGGGGTTAGAGATATGAAATGATATAGAGACACCTATCAGGGAGCCCACGTACCCGTGCGATGATCTCCTGTATACGCTCTTCATGTGACTCCATCTCCAAGAACGTCTTGATCTGGCTGATAGTAAGATTCTCTCTGTAGCCCAGAGTCACCAGTTCATCGAATGCGCTCAGTAGCTCATAGGCATTTTTCAGGATCTCCCGCTCATCAAGGCTTTTACATATACTGGTTACCACTTGGGCAAAGAGGTGGAGAGAGTCGATATCTTGCAATATGTTGGACTGGCGGTTGGTGATGAGGACCATGTAAAGCTCGTCCAGGGGCTGGTATACGAAGCGCACGTTGTCCTGCTCGACTGTCGTGTGCTGCGTGCCATGGTCTGCGAGTTTGGGGAACGACGCCAGCAGGGCTTCGATGCGCGATCGGGGCATCTCGCGGAATTGCCGCGAGAGAACGGCTTTGCCCCCCCGTGTACATATGGAAGCAGCGAGAACAACCTATTATGGAATTGTATTAGCAAACGTCGCAACAACTTAAGAATGTGTTGTTTACTCACCATCTTGAGCAAGGTTGAGGAAAATTCGTTCCAAGTGTTATGGCCAGTCTCTAAGCTTCGAGATGCAAGAACGTGCTGATGTTAATGACAGGATCGTGGAGATATGATACAGGTGGTCGGAAGCGAAGCTCCTACACTGAAAGCCAATCAAGGTACTGCTGCGGTGCGCAAAATTTGGACCGTACTGTATTGTCTCGTCCGTCCGACTAATACGGACTAGGCACAGTACCCCATCCACAGTACCGCGTACCGGCACCGCAGCTCCAGACATCTTACAAGGTCCACTTCTCCTTGCTTTCAGCCCAAGCCTTCCAAAAGCAGCTTCCTGATTTTTGCTAGCAGGCAATTGCGTTCATCGTCATCAGACATCATCACTACGCGATCACCACCATCAACCTTCATTGTATCTCTGCTCCTACCTCACAACCTCGACCGTTCAGCCTAGGCAGAAACGGTTCGTCAACAATTCTGTTATTCACCAGTACTTGGCAACGACTGGGCAACAGCAGGCTGCGACTCGTCTGCCATTTGACGCCATTCACCAGATTCCCACACCCCTCGAAGCGCGTCTTTCGACGGAATACCTGTACAAACCCTTGAAAATTCTCCTAGTTCACTCCGACTTGCATTGTAGACCAGATCTACCACGACGCCATTTACTCGTTACTCTTCTGCCACGAGACTGTCTTGCACGCCGTGCAACGTGAATAGACTTCACCTAATCTGCCATCATCTCTACCCGATTGCATCCGAGATCCTCATTTCAACGTACCCAAGATTGTCACCGAAGATCCGACAGGCACAAGCCATTCTCTTCCTGCTCCGTCCGAAATTTGATTTGGGTCGCGACTGATCCACAACTAAGACAAACCTTTAAGCTTCCGAAGACGTTTCCATGTACACTGCCGAGAGACCAATTTCTCCTGCACTCTTCTCTCGTGGATGAAGCAGCACTTTATTGCAGTTCCGTAGTGTCCCTTTGTTTGACTCTAGAGATTGGAGCCAAGCATTTTTAAACTTCTTATTGCCGTCGGCATAATCACAATTTGAACTTTGTTACCTATCTCAGTACTACATACTTCTGAACCATTATGGCTGATTCGGAAATGGAAATCGCGACCGATTTCGGGCTCTCCGCTATGGGTGGAGACTCAACATTTCAAGACATTGACATCGACATAGATTTTGATGCCGGACAAGCTGACGAGGACGTGGAGTTGCAAGATTATGACCAGGTTCCGCAAGCGGACTATGATCTTCAAGGCGATGGCAATGATGAGCTCATGACGGAGGACGACCATGCATCATACAGTATGGTTGATGCAAACGACATGGAGCTTAACGAGCCCGCTGCACCTACCAACGACTATGATGTTGAAATCGGCGACACCGACGACAACTCGTGGCAGCCGGCTAGTGTAGACATCCCCAATGGTCCCACCAACGAAGTCCTGGAGCCTGTTTTGGAAACTGCAGAAGAACCCCTGGAACTGATCATTGAACCTGTAGATGCCAATGATGATTCGTGGCTACAAGCTGAGACTACTGTTGGCGTTGATGTTCCTGTGGAGCAGATCGCTTCCATAGCGGATCAGACACACTCGAGAGACGAAACAGACGCTCGGGCTGTGCCTAGAGCTGCGAGTGGTGAGCTTATAAACGAGAACGAATCTAATCAAGATCATGGTCTTGCGCCTGAGCAACATGTTGCCGTTGAATCAGCCGATGTGGATCCCGCTGTTGCTCCGGGCGCTGAGGATGAAAGCGTCCAACAGCCGTCAGAGGTACCGGTGTCTCAAGAGACATTTCTAGAGACAGCGCAGGGCACCAATGATCATAACTCGAACGAGCGGATATCTAGCCACATATCAGCACCAGACACTAAGTTCAATACCACGAATGACGCTAATAATGTCACCGAGTCATATCTTCAGTTTGATGATCCCGATGAGGCCGCGAGCCAGCCTGGAAAATTAGCTCATGATGACGACCAATATGAGCAGGGTGAGGAGGATGGCAGCAACGTCCTCCATGAAGCTCATCGCATAAATCAAGACGTTTCTGGAACCAATGAGGGTGGAGTGGAAGATGCTTTTGTCAGTAACCCACCAAACGACGATCGTCTCGACTTGGAAGCTGCCATCAGCGGATCTCCAGCCTCAGATACTTTCAGCGAAGAAGCCACCTCGGGCTATGATGGCCCTGATGCAACTGATCGAGAAGGCTCTCCTGCAGCTAAGTCGACACCATCGAACCCTGGCGAGACAGGGACCACAACGCAATCTGCAACTTCTGGTCACGATATCACGATCAACTATGGCGAGACAGATTACAGATTGTTTGCAAAATCCGCTGATGATGACCCCAATCAATTCTTCCTCGAAGATGCCTCTGTGCTCGATCAACCATTGAGTAATTTCATTTCTAGTCTTCGTGCTGTTATCGTCGATGAGGTCTCTCCTCTGGACGAACTCGCAATACATGTAGACGGACTGGGTCTTGAATTTGCAGAGGTCAGTTCTACTCTAGATACCACTTGACAAATAATCCGCTAACGTAACTCAGACAACTTCCAATGATTTCCTCGAGGAAAATACGTTTCGTAACATCATCGATCTTTTCGACTCTCTCATCCAAAACGAAGATTCAAGCACAGTTCCAGAATTTTACGTATATTTGATCTTGAGACCAAACTGTGCACAACGCCTAGCTGCTCTCGTTGACCAGGTCAATGCCGGCCGGGGCTGGACAGAAGTCGCAGTGTATCGCGAGAGTCCTCGACAACCTAGCCCCGTAATCGAGTATTTCAGAGATGAGGATGATGAACTTATTGAAGCTGACACAGTAACTGATGCGGATCCAGCGGGAGACGACGATTCTCCTCTCGGTAATGAAAATTTTCAGGAAGAGGAGGGCGATGACAATGGAGGTGATGACAACGATGAAAACTCCAGTTTCGTAGATGAAAATGATGTCCCAGACCCGAACCAGGTCGAGGCTGAGAAAACAGCCGCCCCGGAAGACTCTCAAGACACGGCTTCACATGGTTCAGAGCATCGGAATGAGTATCCCGAATACGAAGAGACTTCAGTTCACAGCCAGGGAGGCCCCAACACAAACCACCATTCATCAGAAATAGCACATGGTAACTCCCCACTTCCCGTTTGCTCCAACTCTACCAGGATCGAAGATAGCGAGTGCGACCACCACAGTGGCACGTACGATGACACGTGGACTATAGATGTCTGGGGAGTTTCAGACCTTCAAGCACAAGATGATCTTGAACAGAACCCTCATTACCCTCGTCGACGATATACTAACCCTTATCTTCCCCAAGATCATACCGCTGATGAGATTGACTCCTTGGAGCATAACCAATTGCCAGAGCCCGAGCATACTGAGCCAAGCAAGTTGGAAAATGGAATGTCTGCCATAAATTCCACGGCTTCCAATCATGCCAGATCCGATCACGCAAGTTCAACGGCTACACTTGATGAGGAAAACGACGAAATCGACTATTCCGATGATGAAGCCGATCCTGAAGATGGCACTGTGGATGATCCGGAGCCCGACCTGAAATCCAGCGCTAACCAAGACGTTTTCGCGGAGCCAGATACCTCTAACCAAAACTCACTTACTGTTGAACAAGACATTCATGAGCCGGATAATACTCGGGAAGATCCTACCGAGCAAGATGTCGCTGAGTACGATGCCGCCGAACCAGAAGCCACTGAATTATATCCCGGCGAGGGTGATGATCCTGAGAATGGTCATGGCGAAGATGATACCGCCGAGCGTTACGTCACTGAGCAAAACGTCACCGGCCACGAAACCTTGCAGTACGAGAATACCGAGGACAAACTTGCGGCTCCGGAAAATTCTCCCTCCCAAGACGCGAAGGCACCGGAAGATGAAATAACTTGGGAATCGGATACTGAGGATGCTGCTCCAAAGACCAAAGCCGTTCACTCATCGGATAGCAGACAATCGGGACAAGTGTCACCATCGACTGGAAAACGCACGCGTTCGGTTTCCGACGTGGACGAGAGCACAGATGAACAGAACGGTATGTGAATCTCTTCCACGCAATCTTAACTTGAAGCTAACGCAATGTAGATGTCAAGCGTGTTCGGTCCTGATTCTCTGCAGCTCGATTCCCTTGGTTTTCACTCGATTCCTGTCCCCTCCCCTCTTTCCCCGTGTTTTGTCCAGGTGAATGATTTAACCACTAACGCATTGCTATTTCCTTCGGCACTGGACAGCATTATGCACAGAACGTAACAACCAATGCAGCGATCGAATCCCTATTTACTAACCCAAGCGCAGTTCAAGGGACCAGTTTCCAGAATCTTGATCTGGTTTGGTAAGTTCAAATGTCTCTGATCTTCTGAGTGGTCACCTTGGCTGCGTATGTCATAAACAAATGCTCGACATTTCCTTTCATATTATCAAGATACCCAATTTCGCCTGGCTCGTTAAACGGGGAAAAATGGGAAAGTGAGGTTGCTTTTTAAAAAGTATTGGGAAACTCAACAGCTATGCTCACGCCCCACCGGGCCATTTTACTGATAGCGCGTGGTCGTTTTCAACTTCTCGAGCTCTGCTCTGTGTTTAGGTATCATAGAAGAGAAAAGGTCTGAGGTCCACACACTGGTTGGAGTTGAACGGTCATTTATTGGTGTTCAGAGGGTTTTTGACATCATGGCTGATTTGGGCAAGAACGGGACTCTGAAACGCGCCGCATGCTTCGGCTCCTGGATGGCCAGCGTGCCTCGGCGGTGTTTTAAGCATGTAGTTTAGTTTGGTGGCGGCCCACATGGGATTTCATTCTATCAGCATGGACGGTTTCTCGATGCAAGTATTGTACATACGACATTGCAGATAGTGTCATACTGAAGGGTGGTGAAAGGTTACGAATTAGCCAAGTGCGAACAAATCATGTACGATGCTCTGCTTTAGAAGAAATTACACGTGACGGTTACATTCCTTACGTGTGAACGTACTGTTGCAGATTGTAGCGAGGCTATCCTTATTTCAGTACCACTACCATGAACTACCTACATCCCAAGATGGGAGGCAAAGATGTTGATACTAGAATTTACTGGATGAGTTATGCTAGGAATTGTGGTATGCGTTCGGATGATACACGTGGATTGGGGGACCACTCTGATGGAGGGTGGAGCGGGACATCCCTGCAGGCTGCGGTATCGTGATTAAGACTCAGTATTTCCGACTTTACCAAGATCTTAGATCGGATCATGCATGCGGATAAGGTTAAGTTAAGTGTTCGACCGCTAATTCGGGATCTGGGGTCACGGGTTGCAGTGCTATGATTTCCTTGGCATCGGCAAGGGGCGGACTTGGGTGTTGTGATGGGTTTGGAAAAGCTGCCCGTATTAACTGAGAAAATCAACCATTTAGAGCTATGCTTATTTGTTCAGGTTAGATGGCCAGACGTTCACGTATCCTTGACAGTGTCGAAACCTTCGGGGAAAGATCTTCTGGGTACTAAAACAAAGCCAACCATCACTTCATGGGTTGGGTGACAGCGAGGTGGAGTAGGAAGGGCAGATCACCCCGAGCCAGTAGTGCTCACGTGACGTCCTACGGAATGATTTGCATGTCTACTCGGCCTCGTCAGTATCCTGTTCTTCTACCCATGAGCAATGACACAACAGGGTGCTGGTATTCCATCATAATTCAAGAACGGGATAGCGAACGAAAAAATAGTTGCAGTCCGCGTATGCTCGATTTTAAAGTCTAGTGGCTGCTTGTAAACCCGATGTTCGCGGATAGCTAACAACGACCCTTTCCTTGGCGGCCCGATAGTAGGTCTCCACCAGTGAAGATAGGGTGAGCGCAATTGAGGTGGGTGTCCTCAAGAGGTAATTACATGTTTATGGCCCAGCCGAGAATGAAACCGAGTAAATGTGCATAGTTAATGAAGAAAGCATTGCAGGTTGTGGGCCTTCCATAAGTATGCTCATGAATCAGGTTGTTTCGATTGATGGGATTGGGACCTACGGTGTGATAAGGCAGGTGAAAGGAGCACCAGGTCCTGGCATGACATTGGCCACTGACGGCATGGTTGGGAGGTTGAATGTCGCGTTGGCTGGAGGGTACATCTCGACTTCCTTTGCAGCTCTGATCTCTAAACCGGCCACGATGTTATTTCCTGTTGCTTTCGCAACTGTCCTGTTTTGCCGTCATGGCTGTGGAGTTGCATTGTCATGGACACCAGTTGCTCTAGCCTCTGATGGCTGGGAAAGGCGAACCAGGGGGGCGGCTGCATGGATATTCGTAGCTGCCGAAGGTGCTAAACGAGCCCTGGAGATCAAACCACTACAGAATGAGGACCAGATGAACACGACTGCAAACAGAGCAATGCTCGCACTCTATGACGGCATACCGATGGGTGGAAATGAAGTGAATGCACACACAAGCAGTCCGACTATGGAATTAAAGGGCTGGCTGATTGTTGATTGCCCTTGCAGGGAAACTCAAACGCCAGACAGGGGGAACGATGGGCACTGGGACCTGACAGTTATTTCTCCCTCTCGTGGCCCGAAAATCTTTTGAGACCCGGGAGTCGCACAAGCCTGCACAGCGGACCTGTAGTAGTATTCCCGGAAGGATTATTTCGTCCTAAGTCGATCTGAGCAAGGGCCCAGGACGTATGATACACGACGGGCGCATTGGATGTTTACCTGCAAAAAAAGAACTACATCAGGGTGATCTGGCCTTCCAGATTTGTTGGTAGCCTCGGCTAGCTCGGCAGGTGTTATTATCACCTCCGAGCCGAAGGACAATCTGACAGTCCGGACAGTCAAACAGTTTACACAGTAGCGTCTGCAAATTTGAAGAAGCAAAATGCGCCACGCCTGTCGTCGCATTCGAGGCGCAGCGTTGGTTGAGAACGGGCAGCATGGTACGGAGGTACCATCAGGGCAGGGGATTACGATTGGAAGAAAACCCTGGACGACTTGCTCCAGGTCTGACGGGTACCTGTGGAAAGTGGGCCAAAGTTGCGCGGCACCACCACCACCACCACCAACTGTACGGTACCGTGCGGGACAGTATTAGCGCCACTCTCAGCGATCCCTAGTTGCTCACTCTTCAGGTCACACTCTGATGACACTCCAACTGACACCCACTGGTCACTTTGCGACACGGCAAACGGTTCGCACCCGCTACTCCGCACCGAAATCGACTTCGAAGACCATACAACGAGAAGAAACCAGTGAACGAAACAACAAGGCCGCATCCGATACCGTCAAAGGCGTCAACTCCGATCACGTCGCTCGCTCGAGACGTTCCCGTTGAGGCTTTCTAGGACACTTCAATCCGGTTGCTCGGACTTCGCTAGCCGGAGTCAAATCGAGTCCGTAGTCGCGGCAGCGCATTGCATCGCACAGCACACAAATCATAAGCGCACCACAACATCATACAGCGCAGCACAGCACAGCTGAGCACATACGAAGTTATCCTACGCCACACCAACATCAACAACATCAACAACACTACCACCACAACTACCACCGCTATCTCTCCGAATATCACTGTTTCGGCCCTGGCTCTACTCGATCTTACTCCGTGACGAGTTCCGACGTGAAATCAAGGAGTAATTCGGTCGATATTGCTTGCGAACCGATTACTCTTGCTAGGCGCAACAAAGGAATTGAGGGGATTAAACGGGCGTCGAGGGTGTTTGTTTTCTTTTGTCGACTACAAATCACTCACGTTCGTTACCAAAGTGTTGTCCCCATCAGGGCTGCCGCTGGATGGGGAGGACCGGAAATAAGCGTCGCGAAGTAGTGGCCACGTTACGAAACACAACAAGATAATCAATACCGGCCCAATTGATCAATCATTGCTAGCAGGCGCCTTGTGACGACTCCGGTCTTTTTTTCGCAAGCAGAATCATGCTGGACGACAAGTATGGGTTTCTTTGTTCCTATTTCAATTTCCTTAGGAGAAGCATTCGTCATCCTGGGGCCAGTACATCTTTTCCAAAGGATGATTTGACTTGGAGTCAATCCTACCAGTGTCTTCCAAGTGATGCCCCTCATGGTTCGCTGGGCTATGCGCAACCCGGGCGAGATCGATGGCTGATATGACTACCTCTAGATATGTTGGCCTGGTGCTGGCCATGGCATCAAGTTTAGCCATTGGTATGTCTTTCTCCCTTCCCCCGCTTATGATGTAGCTTGGTAATCTCAAAAGACATGCACTAACTCGTGATTTCCTTCCCTATAGGCATAAGTTTTGTTATCACAAAAAAGGTACTATGCGCAGTCTGGAGTAGCTGTCCTAGTGCCCCTTATACCCCTCACAAACCTCATGGACCGGGTGATTGATCGACATGAACTGACATGGCTCGGGTCTAGGGTTTACAACAAGCAGGGGAAAGACACGGATTCGAGGGCGACGGTTTTGTGTATCTAAAGAGCCCGCTTTGGTGGATTGGCATATTGTCTTTAGTGACGGGAGAGACTTGCAACTTTGCCGCATACGCCTTTGCGCCAGCCATCCTCGTGACGCCTCTGGGAGCCCTCAGTGTATTAATAGGAGCCGTGCTGGGGTCGTACTTTCTGAAAGAGGAGCTCGGTACTCTAGGCAAGCTGGGCTGCGCCATTTGTCTAATAGGCGCCATCATCATCGTGCTTCATGCCCCACCGGACAAGGACATAACTACGATTGACGAAATCTTGCACTATGCCATCCAGCCCGGTGAGTATCGTTTGCCCTCATCTCTGCGTGCGGATCCAAGAGCAGCATAAACCGCTCTGGGCTGTGACATTTTCTAATAGTAAAACTCTACATAGGCTATCTACTCTATTGCATTGCCGTCACGGTCTTTGCTACCATCATGATTTACAAGGTTGCGCCCATTCATGGCAAGAGCAATCCTCTGGTCTACCTATCCATCTGCTCGACCGTCGGCTCTGTCTCCGTCATGTCCGTCAAGGCCTTCGGTATTGCTGTAAAGCTTACCTTTGCTGGGAATAACCAATTTACCCATCCCTCAACCTATATCTTTATGATCTTGACCACAGTGTGTATCTTGATCCAGATGAACTATTTCAACAAGTCATTGGCCTCGTTCTCCACCCAAATGTGCGTGTCAATGATCCAACTTCCAGCCCTGATCTCTCCCGGAGACCATTTTACTGACCCAGAAACAGAGTCAACCCCTTATACTACGTCACCTTTACGACTGCTACTCTTTGCGCCTCCTTCGTTTTATTCTCCGGCTTCAACACCGAGGACGCCGTCAATACTCTATCCCTCCTCTGCGGCTTCCTCGTCACTTTCACCGGCGTCTATCTTCTCAACATCTCGCGCCGCGACCCCAACGGCGACGGAATCCGAAATCCGGACGCCTCCGGCACCGACATGGTCTCGAGTATTCAGACCCGCCGAAGTATGCAGGCGCGGAGAAGCAGCATTGAGGGGCGCGGCGACCGCGAAGGCCTCATGCAAGCCTACGACGAAGAAGCCAATCTCAGCATGAACGATTTCACCTCCAGTGACGATGACAGCAATTCTAGAGTCATGAACGGACAAGCGAGAGCGACTGTGAATGGTCACGCCAAAACGCCCCTTGGCGAGGCCTTCGAGATGCAGAAGCGCAAGTCGTCGGACCGGTAGCCCCTCCCGAGCGCATCTCTTCCCTAAAATTTGCTTCGGGAGAGAAGATTGGCCATGCATGCATCTGTGTATATTTTTTTTATATTCTCTTTTTCTTTTCCATTTCGCGCGCGGGTTCTTTTTCGGTGCTCCCCTTTATTTCCATGCATGGTCCGGATCCGCTCTGAGTGAGAATTTGGAGGGTTTGGTCTTCGGAACAGGTCTTGCCCATGTTAGATTTGGAGGCAGATCGATCGATCGGTAGAGAGCTGAAGCCGAAGCCAGCGGGCTTTTTTTTTGCTCTGCTCGAGTCTGGAAACTAGCTGTCGGTTTCCAGGCGGCGAGGCCAGCCAGCCAGCCAGCCATGCTCCGGCTCCCGTCCCAAGAAGCGGAAGTTCGGACCCCCCACCCCCGGTGATTTGATCCGTCAAATGCCTGCTTTCCGACTTG